>UELX01000969.1:0-55007 GCA_900480035.1 Eupelmus urozonus
GTACTTGGATGGGTGACCGCTCGAGCGCACCAACAGGGGCTTTTTTCAACGATGTTCTCAGGCGGTAGGGATAACTTGGATATTTTTTACGAAAAATATTTAAGTTTAACCCTTCTACCGACTACTGTCTTGGTGGAGGTTTTCCATGTCCACGTCGCGGTTTTCTCTCAACCCTAGCTCCGGCTAGGCAGAATTGCGACAACAGTAGTAGAATTTACCGTGGAAGCGACTTTAGACCGTTGACTCCTCCAGTCAGATGCTTTCGGAAAAAACATTAGTTAGCTTAAAAAGCACAGTTGCAGGTAACACGGGTAAAAGTTACAGAGTTACACACAGAGATGGTAGGGGTGCCCGCGATATACCCCATTCGGTGAAAGCGGGGTCAATATGGCATAAAGAAAAAAGTAGATAAGTTTAAATTTAAACGAATTTTCTGCTGCATAAAGTTGGTTATATAATAGCATTTTCATTCTCATTATTAAAGAATATCCATATATTCATTATTAAAATAAATCTGATGAGTTGTGAGTAAATTAACTCAAAAAAAGTTATCCAGCCTGGTCAGTCAGCTATTTTGTCTACATCTTTTGTCTTTCACTGTTTATTAGGTTAAATTTAAAAATTCTGATGTTTTTGTTAACGTTCTTTATTAAGTCTTGAAGCTATTTCACAAAATTTGTTTTAAATGACAGGAATCATAAAATAATTTTTGGCATAAAATTGGTAAAAAAAATATTTAACATAAATATTAAAAGATCACAGCTAAAATAGCTATTTATGGCTAACTGAACAAATTGAACAACTCTTCTGGCTATTGAGTCACAAACATCGTTAGATTTGTATAGTTGTTTTCTTAAAACAGAGAGCCATTCGAAAAAATGGTAAGACTAGTATATTTTCTTCTTATAAACAGAATACTACCCTAAAGTATCATTAAAATCTTTTCCTCAAAGACGAGGTATTTTCCTTATAACTAACACAAAAGCTCACCCGTCATGATCGATAAATCAACCGATACGATACTCATCATCATAAAAATACTAATTCACGCTCATCGCTTATCAATAATCCCTCATCGTCCCTCTCCAATGCCTCGACACAATAAGACGACTACTTTAAAAGAAGACAAAGCCAGTGGACTCCCCACATTCCAGAGAGTCAAAAATCGAACTCGCCAGAGGACGTCGAACCCCCGGCGAGAAAAAAAATGTTGGAAGTCAGCCCAAGGCTCCATTCCAAGATTAAAAGCTTAAATCCTCCTTTCCCACTCCCCCAAGTGTACGACTCTCTCAACCGACCGCGCGAAATCCCAACGACATATCCGCCAAGCCTCAAAAGGTACACATACGCGTGCTCTGAAACGCCGAAATTCACGGTCTTAATATACCGATCACGCAGTGGCAGATGTATAGCAGGGCTAAGGACAAAGTCGAGTGGAACGAATGAAAAGGAGCTCTTCCAAGTAGCTATCCGGAGACGCTCGGAGCGCTTCTCATTTGTTTCCTGCCTGCCTGCCTTTTTTAATCCACCGGGCCTCGGGTTTCCTTCTTCCTCTCTTTCTCTGCATATACGCGAGGCTGCTCTGCTGTATCGACCCTCTGCTCGACTTTTTCGCACGCGCGAGCGCGTCTGTGTGGGTAGGCACGTCCGATGGTTAATTGTAGACGGGAGGTGAGGCCAGGTAGTCGGAAAATTTTTCCACCCTCCACGAGAGAGGGAGCGAAAGAAAGAGTTAAGCACGCGGGGAGGAAATAAAAGAGAGGATGAGTGATGTAATGAGCAGCGCGCGCTGCGCGGTATATTGTTTTTTCCTTTATTGCGCCCGCTACCCGCTTGGCTTTCATATAGTGCTTATTTTTTCGCTTTATTCGGTCTTGCGAAGCCGTTTCATTATGCGCTTACGTTGGTTTATTTATTGCTTGATATGAGCAAGAAGGCTTGTTTTTTGTTTAGCTTGCATTTTACTATATTCGAGTTATTATTTTTTGTTTCAATTATGTTTGCTTCAATGGTTGCAGTAGTTAATATAACCACCGATTGACCTCAACCAACATTTTTTTACTTATTGATTAACGTATTTAAAGCTCAAAAGAGAGAAGAACTACATAAAATATTTTATTCAAAACTAATTTTACATACTGCATTGCTACTCACTTGATTCACCCAATATCACCGCATCCTATAAGTATAGAACCACAGTAATACAACCATTAGATAGAAGACATTGGTCGTAAAGATCCCGATAATCCTGCGTGCGCTATTGGCATTGCTACATTCCCGGAGATGGATTTCGCAGGGCTGCCTTTCATTTCCCTATCTTGTACCCCTCCCTTCTCTTGCCTCCCGTAAACATCTGTCGCTCGTGTATCATCGTCCACGTGAGAGCGTAGAGCTACTTTGAGATTTTCTTCTTTTGATCGCTGGTGTGCCATACACTTCTTCTTTCTAGTCGAAGATATCCCGAGATGTAGTTCTTGTTGGCTATATCGGCAGGACTCATGCAGGAGTCGTCCTTTGGAAAATGCCACTTTGAGGAAATAGGAAATACACTCGAGAAAACTTTATTGTGTTTTAAATATTCGGTTATGATTGTAAAGGATGCGGCTGTAAAGGAAAGCACTTATGTTAGTACTGTCAAATAAAAGGGAATGAACTTCTCTTTAGAGAAGTGAAAAACAGGTCATTTTGGATAAATGAATAATATTTCAATGTTATTTTTAATAATTATATTTTACACTTCTATAGGTTTCGAAAAAATTATTTAAAAATACTATTGATAAGATGTTTATTTTGTAAATTTTTAATATTCATCAGTTCATATTTCTGTACACGTATACAGTTAATAAATAAAATAGTTAAGTTTTGCGAAGAAATTCGAAAGACTTAATCAGCTTTGATCGACTGTTAAAAAAGATTGGAGGGTCAGTGTCTACACAACAAAGTTCTGCAGTTAAGACTCCACCCCTGTTTACTAAGATTTGAATTTCTAAGTAGATATGTACATATTCAACTATATAAAACTGTATTAAAACTGTTTGGAATATTGATTTTAAAAGTAAAATATTTGTATAGCAGTATTTAAGTCGGTTAACAATTTGCTGGAATCAAATTATCCATTTTGTTTTTTTAGAAATAAAATGCTTTAAAAATAGATATAAAAGCATTATTCATATTTAACGCATACTTTAATAAATAATGCTTAATCGAATGGAAAAGGAAATAGGTTGCATAAAAACGTTTACAAATGATTTTCCGTAAAATCGATAAACACATTTCATTTCTAAGCATCAAATGAAGCAACTACTACTGCGCGGAAATGAAATACGATGGGAATTCGAAGAAGAATGAGAGAAAAGGACCATTGAGACAGTCTTTATTACTTTTTCGATGGACTTTGACGTGGATCTGAAGAAATTCGCAAGCTCCTGGAAATCAATCACAAAGATAAATGACTTACCTATGAAAGGTACAAAATTCTTCTGTTCTTATAAATGTTCATGCTTTTGAAAATGTCAGTGTAATGTATAAAATACTAATTTATATTAGTATAACAATGTGATATTTTTTTTAAATGGTTGTACTTTGGGAATGGTATTACTTTGGGAGAACTTTTGAAGATGTCTTCTTACTAAATAATTAAAAATAAAAATGCTTCTATATTGTTCTAATAGTCTGTCCGTTTCTAAAAATAACATAAATAATATTATGTAGGCTTGCAATACAGCTATATTAACTTTCCACTAACTTTCAAAATAATTTAGCTATATTGACTAATTCAAGGCCGAAAATATTACAAATAATGATCCAGAAAATAAAGAATATCTATGCAAATTGAGATCGAATCCCGATTAAGTTTTGGAGATGATCTTATTTAAAGTTGTATACGTGTACATATACATAACTTCCTTTTTTATAAATTTCATGCTCTTCTGTCAGTTAGGAGTGTTTTATTATTTGAATTTTTCATTTAAATCTTATAAATATTTATTACATATCTATTAAAAATTTATGATGTTAAATTTCTGGAAAATACTTTACAGCCCTTTTTAAAAACATAATATAAAAAAAAGAAAATTATATTATTTTTAGTAACAGAAAACAACTTCAGAACTTTTATAAAAATTCATGATCCGGAGACCGGAATCCTTGTTAGCGCTAGTGATGTGGCTTCTGTCCACAAGCTGGTGGAGATTCGTAGAATTGGACGCGTGTGTAAGTGTAGGTCGTGAATAACTACAGACCGCCCGCAGTTACAGTGTGAATTTGCGAGGCCACATGTGTGTGCGTGTATGTGCGCACGCTTATAATATGTGAGTGAGAGAGAAAATCGGGGTGCTCGAATAGAGAGTTAGTGCCAGAGAGACTGAGAGACGCATCTCTGAATTATTCGCGCGCTTTACTTCATAAGCTAAACTCTCCTCGCTTAGACACGCCTTGATTCTTGTATTTTGAAGGTTTTCCACTTGATTTAATTATCTTATAGAATTATCTTCATATTCTCGTATTCGTGTTTGATTTTATAAGTAGAACCCTGATGATTCTGATGGTAAACACCGCTGCCTCCGTGGCATTATTCTTTTATTCATAAAACGTCACTGTACGTAAATGCAACCAAAAACTGTTATTTATACTTTCGAGAGATTCGACAAAATCACTCGTTTTACAAGGTACTTGGCATTGTACGAAGTGATCATCGCACTGGTACAACTAGTGTCTACTGGTCACTTTTGCTCCATCATTAGAGCTAGTAAGTTTATCCGACTAGTATATATATTTGAGATAAAAATTAATTTTTTTAAATATACAATAACTGAGAAAAGGAAAACATTCCATAAACTTTTACAGTTTTGTATCAGTGAAAAAACTTAACAAATAACTTCCTCGTTTTGTACTTACTCCAAAGTTATATACCAATAAGTTGGAGATATTAAGAGTTTTGAGATTCAGTTCTTGGCACGGTGTAACTCAGAGCATAGTACAGATTGCTTTCGAATTGTCGAACGGCAAGGTCGTTCGCCAAGAGTTTAAACTTATTTACAAAGTACACAGTTTGCTCGATAGTAATAAATCTGAGAAATAAGGTAATAATAATAAAAGGCCGACTAAGAGGTACTTGCAGTTATTCAGTTAAAAGAGCCTCTCCAATTCGAGGCGATGAGGAGTTACTTATGCAATGAACAAGGGGGGGGGGGAGAAAGAGAGAAAGAGAGAGAGAGAAAGAGAGAGAGAAAGAGAGAGTGAGAAGGAAGCTAAGTTGACTTTGAGGTCTCTGTATTTTTCTGGCAAAGTAATTGTAGCAAGTGAGGGGTAGCGTGAAAGAGAAAGAGAGGATGGGAAAAGGTCACAAATTTTGGTAAATTGGATGCAGGAATAATTGCTGTAGATGAAGATTTGCTGCGACTTGTAGAGCTTTAAAAATATACACGTTTTTTAGTATCTTTCCGACGAGCTGTCGACAATGCATACATTAGGCAAGAGTATTAATAGAACACTGTCGTTTGCTGGAATTTGTTTTTTGTGTTTGTTAAGGAGGTGACGAATTTATGAAGATGACAAAATTAAGGCTAATAAAGCAAAATTTTAAATTTTAAAAATGAAAAGCTTAATATAGATTTAAGTGTATCTTCATGTCATGGAATCTAAATTCAACCATGACTAAAAATTTAAAAAATTAGTATTTATTTCTGCAAAATTTTTGTAGTAATCGTTTAACATTATTTTATTTATAGCTAAACAAATTTCTTTTTTGTTTGTTTCAACAAAATAATAAATATTGTTATAATTGATTTAAGAAGTTAACCAGAATTTGAGTGGACCTACTTTTTAAAAATATTTACCATCTCTCTTCTCGCTTATATAATTGTATTAAAAAAATAATTACATTCATTATTTCAGCTTTGTGCTCTTACATACTCATACTCATGTTCAAGACATTGGAGCAAAAGCTAATATGTTTTATCATGTAATACTTTTAAAAAATCTTTTAAAAGCATTTTGCTTTTACTCAAAAGAATAGCTTAAGTGCTTGTTACTTGGCTTTCTCACATTTTCTCATGTCTGGTTAAAAATAGAAATCTTTTCGACATAAAAAATCTAATCGTTTGCTAAAAAAAGAAGAATTAAATAAATATATTTATAAAAACTATCCAAGATTCTATAAAGTCAACATTTTTAAATACTATTAAATATATACGAAAGTGACGCACCTTACAAGATCGGTCACACCCTGAAAACGAAAAGAAAAATAAATAGGGCTCCGCATCTAACAGACATGCAGACTGACGTCGTTATCAAATTTATAGCTCGTCAATGCTCGCAAGCGCGCATGATCAAAGATTGAGACAGGGCTGCGCAAAGCAAGCCCAGCGCTCGTTAATTTTACAGTCGGCCCATGAAACGCCGCCGTCAGTGCAATACGACGTCGGCCACCTACTACAAGGAGCGCAGAAGAACGGAAAATTTATTGCGCCCAGAGCTCTGAAGTTGGTAATGCCTGTTAATTAATTGGGTGCAAAAAGAGTAGCGGCGACGAGGGCTTGAACAAATTCAGCTCCGGCGTATTGTCGAAGTTTTGCGAGCGCAAAGCTTGAATCTGATTGATGGTGAGATATCCTGGTAGTTTTAGGCGCCTTATTTATGCATTTTCGCTCATTTATTAAAATTTCATATCGCGATTTTAACTTTGGTGAATTGCACAGCCACGCGAAAAGTTCGTTAATTGTTCTTGCTCGGAGAAGATTATTTTGTTTTACGGAGCAGTGATGATGAATTACGCTCATTGATGAAATCAAAACTTTTTGTTAAGTCGAAGAAAATTGCAGAGAATGGTTCAATATGTTTAGTCTCTGGTTAAGTCGAGTAGTCTTACGATTACGTATAAGATTAAACGAGAAAATGCGCTTAATTATTAAATTTGTTTTAATTAAAATTTAATTAGTTTGGAAATTGTAATTTTCAACGTGCTTAAACAGTATTAAATACTTTATAAGCTTATTAATTTCAACTATGAAAACAAGTAATTTAACAATGTGGTAACTCGAAGTATTACAATAGATTTGAAAGTAAACATAAAACTACTTTATTATCTTAATTTTTCTTCATAAAAATATTTTTTATTACTATTACAAAAATTAGTATATTCTTCTAATATCATAATTATCTATAATCACGTGTACGCGAAAGAATACTTAAAATAAAAATATTACAACATAATAGTATCGGTCGCAAGCACAATAATATATCATTACTGCCACAATCAGTAATTAATAGTAACTAAACCAACATCTCCCAACTATTAGAACGTATAATTCCCAGACAAATGAACTTTTGCACACAGGTTCATTTATTAGATCTCCGTAACGAGTACGAACCCCAACTTTTGTTCACGCAACGACAAAAGTAAATTGACGAAGCCCCCTGCTGGATTCGTCACGTCACGGCTCAATCTTTCTCTCTCGTTGTTTCCTCCCATGTACCGGCCAGCGCTTCGATTTTCTTCTTTCTCTTCGTCTTTCGCAGAAGTAGTAGCAGCAACTTTTTCCATTCACGATCGCGGATAACGTCGTTTCCAAGTAGTTAGTTCCTTCCGGTGGATCGACAAATCGCGAACCAAGTTTTCCGCGTACGGTTTACTGCATTTTTCCGCAAGTTACGTGTGTATGTGTGTTTGGGATGGCTAGATGGTCAACATGCAATTCTGATGCTGTAATTTTGTTGCAGTAGTGGTTGTACATCTTTCTAGGATTATGTTTTTTAAAACGTTCTTGATACACGATGAATTTAGAGTAAACTAATAATATATCGTTTTAATTTGTCTTTTTAATTACTAACACTTTGTGAATTTTCAAACATAAATATTTGAATTTTGCTGCCTATATAAAAAATTAAATGGAGAATCTTAAGCTATATACATTTGCAAACAAGTAATGTGTAATCTCGAGTTCAGTGTCACGATGTTAATTTTAACATATAGATTTATTTTTCATATAGGCTCGTACATATGACTTTCGAGGTTACAACATTTAGCTTTAATAAAAGGGCCTCCAGAAGAGGTTGAAACTTCGCTACACTAAATTGTAGTGATGGAACATTTATCTTGTATTTCCTTTCGTTTCTGATATTCCAATGTCTTTAAATAATAATATTTACCATTCTACACTTTTTTCCAATGTCTCAAAGCTACTCAATGTTAATTATCAGGTTTTAACACTATGTAGTACTAAATAATATTTTGGAATACGAAATATTTTAATTTAGTGATAAAATAGTGTCCTAAAATACCAAAAAGCTTTTAATTAAAAGTTGACATTAGTATGCTATCTTGATTGAACTTTTAACTAAAAGTTTCTAAAAGTTAATTACTATTAAATTATTTCCAAATTTTTCCATATTACATACATTATATATCATGATAATACGTATATCAATAAGAAATTCAAGAAGTTACTGCTTGTGGATGCTTAAAATTAAACTAAATAAGCCGATGTTCATCGAGTAAAGATGTAAAAGATTGTTAAAGCTCGTTTTTTTCCATCTTAATTATAATATATACATAATTATAAAATATAATAATAATTTTCTAACACACTAGTCTTAACATCAGAATTACGAAGGATTGAAATAACTTCTTTATAGAATCAAGTACACTGCTCTCCATCTTAATAACCTTCTCCACACTCTATTTTAAGAAATAATTCATAGTCCATCGTCTGAAAAGATAGACCATACGCCACAAACGATCTTTGCCATTACGAAATCGTCTGATAACCGGAGCGCAGCTACACGCGATAGTAGATAACGCGACTGATTCATGCTCAGTGTACCGTCCCAGTTTGCAGTCGATCCTCTCTCGCACCTTCTAATAAGGATGTTTTGTAGGTGATGCTAAGCGCGAGCGCGTGACTCCGGTCACGTACTGTCAGGCACTTAGACGTGCGCGCTGTTTTCGAATGAAATTGCTAACGCAGTCGTCAGCAGCGTGGAGCGAGTATAGTTCGCGCCCGGCCCATGGTTAATCCGAGCTGAATATGTGAACTAGTTTTTTCGAGATTCAGTTCCTGGAACGTCCGCTTTGTCTCTTGTAGTTTGTTTAATGTGCATGTTTAGTTCAGTAGGTTTGATGAGATTAGAAATTAATCGACGAATTAATCAGTAGGTCACTTGATTTATCTTTTAAAAAGTTGTTTTATAATTAATTTGTTCTTATTTTGTCTCTTATGGATTAGTCTTTCTACTAATTAACACACTTGAAGTAATTAGATATAATTTGTATAAGAAAAAATCTATTAACAATTTTTTTATCTAATTAATGGTTAGCTTCAAGACAATTTTATTCAGTTTTATTGAAGTATTTGTTTACTTCATGTCCACTCTCTACAAGTCCTTTCTATTTTACATTCTTTTACGTACTTGATCCAATAAACGTCCACAATTATTCTCATCCATGACCATAGATCATGTACAGAGTATCACATTGTAGCAACAAGCCAATTTATTAATTCCTTTTTTTTAATCCTTTGAAAAATTTCCACCAAGCGTTCTTTCATAACTTTTATTCGACCAATTGAACCAGGTATTGAATAACGAGCGATCTGAATGTGAATCAACCTACGTTCAATTTCTATTCACACTTAAAATAATTGCTATAATTTTGTCCGGCTAAAAGAATTCCTTAGCGAAAAAAGCTAGTCGTCCATCCAAACAGCAATTTCCAAACTTAAAAACAGCAGGCCAACAATTCATCACCTTCGCTCAAATTTCACTTTCACTTTCCCAGCCGACGGATCACCCGGGACGAAAAAGCAACTCGCACACATCAACCTCAACACATCACCCTCAGAGTCACAGCACTGACGAATCAATACGAGAGTAGAGAGCCCACGCGATCACGGGGCCAGTGTCCCTTTGGACGCGTTGCAGGCTCGGATGAGGGACAAGTGTGTGGATGAAAAAAAAAGCTGGAGTGTGAGGGAGCGATGGGAGAGGCGGAAGGTTGGATAGAGGCTGCGAGAGCTAGAGGGGCCCGAGATGTATCAGGGAGGATATCCCGCATTATAGTGCCTGGTTATATGGCATAATGGCCCGAGAGCACGCGTGCGCGCACTCTATCCTACGTTGAATTGATCGAGGCTCTCTTCTCTCTTCTCTGTCTCTTTCTGCGTACGCACGTTCGCGGCACGGTCGCAGAACTGCTGGTGCCAGTGCGTTGTTACATTCGCGCGGTGAAGCAGCCTAGGAGATCGATTGTTATTCGCGAGTGTTGTTCAGCTTAGTTGGTGGACTGACCTCGCCGAGACGCAACTGTTGTTCTGACAAAGCTTGCTGGATCAAAGTACTGGCAACTTAGGTAAGGATTTTCAGGATTTTATTATGATTATTTGTTTGTTATTTTTAGACTTTTTGGGAGATAGAAAACGTGGCTTTGCGAAAATGATGTTTTGATCCTGTTTCTAATATTTGTGACGAGTTTTGGAAATTATTTTTAAGATTTGTATTTACATAATTGTTCTGCTTCATAATAGATCTTGGTACTATTAATAATGATTTTAAAAAATTATCTATTCAAAAATAACGTTATGTATAGATTTATTCTATCAATATCAAAGATTTAAAAAATTACTATAACTGCTGACATCCCATCATTTTTTTTTTTTTTTTCGATTTTATGATGATAAAATATATCAAGTAAAATAAAATGGTTGACAAATATCATTTTTGTAGAAAATGTTAAAAATCACTGAACATTATTTTTCAGTACCTTCTTATTGGAGCATATGTGCCTATACCCACTTGAATTTTGCAAAGTCATATTTTTTATTTTTTCTCTGAAGGTTCCTACTTCTAAAAATAAAAGCTTTCAAATAATGGATGGTTATATTTAGGCTAAAAACTTCTGACTTCTAGATTAATATCAAAGTTAAAATTAATGAGGAAAGGCATCACTTGAGGTGCTCCTATTCACTTAAAACTCTACTGCCAATGTTATCTACACAAGGTACTTTGTCTTGAACTTCGCTAAGGTCTCGAACTGCCCGAAAATGAAATCTTTATATTGTCTACTCTTTATCGTTGTGTCTACGTATATGGTGGAGGTAATGATACAAAAAATAACAGTTTATTAAACTTTGATAGTTACATTTATAGAAGCAGCGAAAAGAATAATTATAGCATAACATTATGGAAAAATGTTATTTTTTATCATTTTTAATGTTTGGAAATGCTCAAAAACAAAACTTAAAATTCTTCTTAAGAAAAAAACAATAGTCGACTTAAAAAAAGTTTTCTTAGGTGGAACTATCAACACTAAAAATAATTTAACCCTGTCGTTTTGAAATACGGTTGTAAACATCTCCATTTCAGATCCATGCGGAACGACCAGCCATCTGTCGAGAGGGTTCAGTGAGATACTGTAAGGATATGCAAAGTGCAAAAGTCTGTGGAGTACGTAAAATTATAACTTAAATCTTGAAAATACGCGGGTGAAAATCTTTAAAATTTAAACGCTTATTAAGTGTTCATATTTGAACAAGTGAAAATCAGCTACACTTATTATGTGTGATGCGATTCATCTTGGTGAAAATCATTCTTTGTTTTCTTACCTTAAGTTATTTTTATCGTTTCAATTTAATTTTTTCAATCGTTTATAAACAGTGCTAAAATTCACCCATTTTTTTAAAATCTTGACATCTTTTATTCAAATTTTTTTTTAAGTTCATACTTTTTATTTAATACAAAAATTTTGTAAAATTTACTTTATCAGAGAATCGCGATCGGATCACTCTGTTTGCATTGTAATCTCAAGCGTTCTCATTTGACCTATTCCAAGCAAAGCGAATTGAGTGCGCGTAATTGTACATGCAGTTTAAGAGTAGCCGCAGCGATACGAGTTGACGATCCGCCAAACCATCTATTGTACCACGGGCGATTCATATTATGAACAACAGGCTTATTTTTTATTGTTATAGTGTTTTACGCACCTTGAGATACATCGCGTAAATTTTATTAAAGAAAAGAATAATACTTTATTAATTCTCATTCACATTTACAAAATTAAAAATAATTATCTTTTATCCGTCGAAATTTCGTGAAATTTTGAAATAAATAGATATAATGAAAGAGCTTAATTTCCGTGTTTATTATTGCAATTTTATTAATATTTTTGCAGAAACTGCGCTTTTGCCAAATGGTTTGGAATCCACCTGCTGGTTACGAAATCCATAAAAATGGAAACCACTATAATATTATGAACCCCAACATTGGATTCTTCCACGTAGGCTGAGAAACACTGACTTTATGCATTTATTAATCATCATATGTACTGAAACATTACTTTGGATAAGTTACTCAAGGCTTTTTTTATGACAATAATTTAATTATTTTCCATCTTACGTATTTTATTAATTTTCTAGCATTTATCACGTAAAAGAAAAATGTAAAAAAAAAACTCGAAAAAACGCGAAGCATCAATGTGTATATAAAAATGTTTTCAGCTTCAATAAATAATTTGTTAGCATTGCGTTTTATGAAATTACGAATGGAGCTCGTATGACCTTCTGCATTCTATATACATCAATGTACCCAACAAAAAATTCAATAAAGTTACATAAAATTGCGTATCATCGAAATATTTTTTTTAACCCCTCCTCTTTTCCGTAACGAAATTTCACTGTTTTAATTACCAAAATTTTTTAATCCCAATAATGTAATACATCAAATTTATACGATTTGAATGCAAGCAACTTTTGACATTCAATTTTTAAATTTCCAAATTCCCCGTCAAATAAATTCATCGCTCTCCATATTCCTCGAATATCTTTTATCTAACCAGACGCATCGGCGGTCAGCGAAAGCAATTAAAATATCCGCATAAATCGAAGAGATTCGCGCGGCCAATTACCAATTCAATTCCGCAACGTCGAGCAGCAGCGCGGCATAATAGCGCCTACGGCAGCGTACAATAATCGAAAGCATCGATGCGCCGCTCGGCCGCGTGTGCAGAGCAACGAGCCGCGCGCTATCGTTTGATGTGTGCGCGTGGAGGCCGCAAGTCTTCGGCTATTGACGATTAAAGCTTTGGGGGGGTCGAGGCGCGCCCGCAAACTGTCCTCCCTCTCTATTGCTCGCTATCTCTCTTTGCTCGGCATTCGCTACTACCATCCTCGTCGATCGTGCCAACGATATTGGATCACGTTAAATCAACACGGGAAGGTAAGGGCGAGGCTGTGTTGGAATTGCGCCCTTTTGTTAATGAGGATTCGATCGTAGTAATTGTAGAGTTGTTCGCTGAGATGTAGATTGTTACTTTTTTGATTCGTAAATTAATTTGCTTGAATGTTCAGCATGCTGAGTGCTTCTATTTAGCGAAACCAATGATTTATGTTACGAGAAAACAAATTTATCCGGAATTTCGTCAATTGATTAATAAGAAAATTTCATCGGACTGCTCTATTAGCGAAAATAGAAACACCGTTTTCACCGGAGCTCAAAGGCCTTTGTTCCAAGAATACACGTTCAATTTCATAGTCGGAAGCTTAATTAATAACAGCATAACTCACTTTAATCTACCATAATACTTGTAGCTTAATTACCAGTTACTCAAGCGTCCTTCGATTGTCACTTATTATTTGTTACAAAAATTCTATTCCCCAACTCTATAAATACATCACCCAAGAATCACAAGATTAAAAACAGAGCGTCTCATGCATCAATCTAAAAAATTGTGCCGCTCAACTGCACCCAAAGAGCGGTCAACGTCCGCAAATCAAACTAGCCCAGTTTCAGCAAAACCGTTCCGTCTCATCATCTCTCGTCAACGTCGGCCCAATCAACCTTACTTTACTATCTCTCCTCGGCAACGAGAACACAAGCCTCCGCATAATTACCATCTCAAGACTCTACAGTCGTAAATTCTTCCGCGCGCGCCCCCGTCGCAATTTCCGGATTCGCCAGTCGTCCCAGCTGGCAGAGGATCTCCCCCCCTTTCCTCCGTGCTCCACGTCAACCCAGTTTCAAAGTAGGCCAGCGACGTGTCCTCGATCGCGCGCGCCGCCCTAGGTCAGCCCTCTTTGTCGGACGCGGGCGCGCGAGGTCGAAAGTTCCTTTCCGGGTTACGTAAAAAGAGCTCTCCGCGGAGGCTTACGTAAGGCCACGGCAAATCAATGATGCGCATCGGCGTTGCTGGAAAAGTGCCGCGCCGTTTTCATTTGTCTTGATCTCGTTACGGAGAGCTGCTCTGATGGTGGGGAGGGGAATGAGAGATTAGTTCTTAGGTAAAATTTGTTGTTGTCGTATGTGACTGATGTTTTTCACTGGGTCGCGTCGTTTTGATGAATGGATCGAGAGGATAATTAATAGTAATGGAAATCTGTAATTTTGCGCTTCGAATGAGTAAGTCAATTAGCTAAGGTTATCGAAATATAATATGCTCTTTATTGATTAAAACTCTAATAAATGTACAGTAAAGTATTTCTAACTCTATAAACAAACGTAAATTTATTATTATACTCCTCTAGATGTTTCTTTATAGTTCTCTTTTATTGCTCTACTTAAAATCTCAAGGAGACCACGTGCACGATGAATTTTTAAAATTCCAATTTCCATTTATTCAGTCAGCTAGTCTCCTAGTACCTCGATCAACTCAGATCCTCTCCTCTTTTAAAAGTAAAAAAAGACTTGAAGAATTCGCTAAAATCCGTCAATTTATTCTCTTACGAAATTAAAACGCGGTCTACGTAGCTCTCGTCGCCGAAAAAATCTCTTCCATCATTCAAAAGCCGGGCTCTCAGCGTAGAGCTAATTGCCGAGAGACAAACCAGCGTTAATCAGTGGGGGCTCTGTGCCCTCGAAAATCCACGGAGACTTTCTCGAGTGGCTCGGCGTACACGCGACGAGGTGTGGAAAGCAGGCGAGCCACGGATTTGCTTATTCCGAATTCGTTTCCAGAGTGGCTTGTCATCTTTATTTATCACGAGCGCAGGAAGCATTGCCGTGGCTGTATATCTGCGCGGAAAAGTTTTCCTTTTGCAGGTCGAGTGGGAGCTGAAGTGCATACTCGGTTTGTCTTGATCCGCGCGTGGAATTGAGCTACCAAGTGGCGTGGCCTATACTGAAAAATAGTAACAAAAATGGAGAGAATAGAAACTTGACGCGGCGGCTAGGAATAATTTACTGAAGTTAATTGAAATGCAATTTGCTAAATCGCCAAAGCGCTGGAAATTGTTGAGATAATTTCGAAAATTGGGGAATTAGTTGAGCTGAATTTTGTATAGGGGTGGAAACACGTGAAAACTTAATGCCCTTCAATAACGACTCTGCAATTTCGAGATTATGTAACTTTACGGGAATAGCATTTTTGGAACTAGTCCATGTTCAAATTGTCGACTCGTTTTGCGAAAACTCGTAAGGGAGTAAGTTACTGACAAGTACATCCTGAAAATAAGTTCTTATGTGACTTTGAGATAAAACGTAAATCTGATCTTGAATTAGACTGACAAGTAAAAAGGAATATTTGAGTGAATAGTTCTTTTTGATTGCAAATCCAATTGGTAGTATACTTGAAATTTGAAAGTCCATTACCGTGGAGTTTACAGGGTACACGGAAACTACATTTTTGGTTCCTGTCCCATTTTTGCTTTTTATCACCTAACTAATATTGAAATCTCGTTTATCACGGGCTATCCTCGATGATTTATAACATAAGTTGATTTTGCTGGCTTTACAATGCTTTATCGAACCTATCATTCTGCCGTTTATTTTTACTTTATTTGTTAACAAAAATACGCTCGAGAACCACGCCACATGATTTGACATTCAATTTATCGCTTTTAAAATCTACATTTAGTCTTTCAAAAATAATGTATCGCTCAATCGATTATCGTACAAGCTTCAAAAATAATATCCAAATGAATTATTACAGTCTATCCTATCCACATCAGACATACTAAAAAAAGACAGTCGTAATTGGCATCGTGATTAATTCGTAAACAGTAATTAGTTCAAAAACTACGAAACAAACCTCGCTAAAAATAATCCATCAAAGTAAACCAAATTTAAAAAAAAAAGACAATAACGAGACAGTCCAGGTCGAGCATGATCCCTGCAGATTGCGCTCACCTGACCGAGTCCCCGCGAATTCGTACACGTATACACGCGAAGCGATACTTCCGCCGCCCCCGCCCTAAAAGTGGGTTAGCCTGGATGCGGTGACGTCACGCTATGCGGCAACCCAGTTACTCGGCTTCGCTCGCCTCCACCCCGGCACTGCGGTATAAAGTACAACGGCCGCGTTATCTTGGCCCCGCGCGCGCGTGCAGGAGCGCTTTTGAGGAGGTGTGCTGAATATTCGGATATCGGGGGATTATCGCTATGGGTACACTCGGGGGTTATTATAGTTCGAGGTGCGGAGAGATCGTTGAGCAAGTTTGCGATGCGCGCGCGCTTGCATGGATTGGATTTGTTTCGAGCCTGAGTTGTGGAGAATTTATTACTCGAGGCTGGTGCGGGGAAACTGTAATTATTTTAGGATCGAGGGCTGCGATTTGTGGCTTTGATGTTCGATGGATGATTAGATTGGTCGGAGTGGGATAATGGATATTAGAGATTTTTAATAGGTAATAATCCGGTTTTGAACTTAGTTTACGTAATACTCTGAACTTTAAATTTATCTTGGCGCCATTTAGAATCCATCCAACTTATTTGCTGCCATAAAAGAAGGAAGAAGAAGAAAAAGGACCCGTCTACTTTTTCAACCCGTTAATATAAGTTAAACATTCCGTTTTACTCGGCACTTCAAACTTCATCATCGCTTCGGCGTAGCCGGGCACGACTGTTCGATAGTAGTTTCACGTTGACTGGTCAATTAAAAGCGCAACTAATGAAAATTCACGTTTTCATAAAAGGTGCTGGGGCACGTTTCTTGCATAAAGAAACTTTCAAGGAAAAAAATTACCCTATTATATCGTTAGCTTTGATATGTACGTACCTTGCCTCTACCCCCGCTTTAAAACTGGGTCATACGAATAAAAGGAGCTTAAAGCTTCAATTGTTAAAACGCTGGACCAGACGATAGCGCGTTCAACTTTTAAAAGAAAGGGAACTTGAGGTTCTTCAGCGGCAAGAATATGAAGGTGCCTTGTTAGTCTTGGAAAAATAATAAACAACGACAGTTATTAACTGAAAGATCAGCTTTGTCGGTCGTAAAACAAAAATGCTTTTGATATTTTAATATAGCCTTTTCCCTTTGCTTAAAGGCATTTTGAATAAAGTATCACAAACAAATAATGCTATTTCAAAGTGAAGGTGATTTCTTTTTGTTATTTATAAACAAATTTTTAATAGTATTGGCTTTTGAGTGAAAATTGAATGTGTTTGGATTAATCGTTAAAATTTTAATAGATTCTAGGTCTTAATAAGGGTCTAAAAAATGTCATAATATATCAACAAATAATAATGAAACAACTGAATAAAACTCTAACTGTAACCTCATCATCACCACTCGTCCACATCCTGCTTTTAAATTTCAGGATTGGCCACGTAAGAAACAAAACAGTACACGTCAGCGTGACTCTTTTTGCTGGCAAATATCCACCCCCTCGATTTGGCCGCGTGAACTTTGAGGAGGCGTAAATAAATCGACGGGCGTCGCCGCCTCGGCGCCTGTCAGATTGTTTCGTCTTCGAATCCTAACGGGAGACGGGCCGTACAATCAAAATATTTGCGCAGAATAAACGCGACGGTGGCGATCGATGAAGGATTATTCGCTCCGACGTGCGAGGCACCGATGTGTCGGCGCGTGGACTTGAAATCAGGCGGTGACAGGGTTGCCTGCTGGTTGGAAATTTGAAATTTTGAAATTCGATGATGAAGTGAGAGAAATGTCCGTGCCAAATAGTTCTTTCAAAGAAATGTTTTTAGTATAAACTATTTTCAAAAATTCAACTATTTTAATGAGTGTTATACGTAGCATTATATTAAATGAAATTTTAATGCAATTTGTTTAAGAGGAAAACACTTAGTATCTACTACATTAGGTATGACTATTCTGCCATATTATTTTGATGTTAAAATATAAAATGTCGAATACTTCTATATGATATTCAGATTCTCAACAAACGTTGCTGAAATCATGTAGATGATCCTTAAGGTGTTCATAAAATTATTTATTTCTTTGAGAAGCGATTAAATATGACTTCACATGAAAATTGTCTGCGCAACCAGAATAAACAAGCAAGCGTTAGAAGGATATTGATTTTTTTATGAGCGCTTTTCAACGACTATCTTATGCACTTTCTTCGCCTCAAAATTGCCGAACATTGTTTTTATAAACTGAATTATAAAACTTCATTCAAAAAAATCTGATACTGACAGGACTGTTTATCTTTATATTCATTATTTTATAAATTATAGATTCAAAAAATCATAAATGCTAGTTTCTAATTTTTGGACTAGTTGAACGAACTTTTTAATAACCTTTTTCTTTTAATAAATTTATTCTATAAAAAATATTCGTTTAGTACTACAATATTCATTTTATTTCAGTATTTCTTTTTACCTCAGAAAACGAATTGTTCTTATAAAAGAATACATAATTTTAAGCAAGAAAAAGCATGCACTTTAAAAATGCATTCACATAATAATTCCCTTTCACTGCTCCTACCACGTAATCAATTATTCTCCACTTCCGATGCAGACATAACGAATACAAACCGCAAATCTGGAACTCCACATTCCACACAATCCGCTCTCTCCAGCCGTAACAGCGAAACGCCCTAATAAGCTCGTTGCAGGAAAAAAAGGGTTTCTCACGGAACGAGAATGCGCAAGGTAAAGATTTGCATTGCACATCGAGCGTAACGAGATGAATCGTCGGGGGGGATGAAGACGAATAACATGTGCACGGAGTGACAAAAAGTACCCAGCGTACCTAGAGAGACAATGGCGCGCGCGTCGCGGCTCTGAATCCGCGAGGGAATTGACACTCGACAAACAAACGCGTCGCGCGTTTGCTGTAACGAGTTGTGAGATAGTCATTAATTTGGCCTGCTCGGCGCGAGACGCATTCGTCTGGGACGAGCCGTTTGGGACGCATTTTCGGAAATCGGAGCGATTTTGTTATTTGGCAAAGTGCTCGGTTTTGAAGGTTGCAGAGTGGTTCGTTGTTTGTTTGTGTAGATAGAAGAATCTGTTCTTATTTAAAGCTTGAAAAATTTTAATATCTTTATTTTATTTTAGACTATCCTACGATATTATTGTACGATTAATTACATTAAAATTCAACATAATAATCTTGTCCATAAGAATCTACCATAGTCATGACAAATTTTCAAAGCAAAGCAATTCGCCTATCATAAAAAGTACAATTAACAAAGCCCGCATACAGCCATAAAACCATAAATAAAACTTAGCATCTCAACTCCAAAACCAAAATTCCCTCCTCAAAAAAGAAAAAAGTACGCGACCCAACGACCTCTCGCCGCGTCAAATAATTTCCTAGCTGTCGGTGCTTGGCGCTAATTCGATGGCGGCGCAAGCAAGCGGCAGCTAGGAAGGACTCGAGAGGCGCGCGCAGCTCGATCTTTTGTACCCCAGCCTCGTCCAAAGTGAAAGAACGCTCTCGCTCGCTCGGCTCTCTTCTAGTGCCTTCGGACAATTAAGCGTCAAAGAAGCCACTCACGACTCGCGCGTCAGAGTCATCCTGCTCTGTTCTCGCGCTTTACTGGAGAATCGGAGGCGCGCGTGCGTTAATGACACCTACTCTTAATTACCGAGCTTTGTGCGGGTTTTGAGTTGGGAGTAGAATGGGGGAGATAGAGAAAGAGGCGGGAGAGAGAAAAAGTTGAAGAGAGGAATGGGGACTAGTGGGCGAGAGTCAACTGTTAATTGGCGATGTGTGTTTGTAGGTTTTCTTTTGCGCGAGGAAAGAGTATTTACACATTGTATTGACCAAATGTCAGTATAGTTTTATATGTTTTATATTCTATGTTATTTAAAACATTGTATTACTATTAATTATTTATATCCGTTATTAAAACCGTATTTTTTGAGTTTGTATGCTTAGGTATGGATAAGAAATATCAAATTATGATACTAACTAATATTCTTAACAAGATTACAATAATATTATAAAATCCATTTATAAGATTCTAAAAATATATTTTAAATTCTCCTTTTTTTTGGTTACAGGTATGTTTTCTTTTGAAGATTCTATCATTAGCAGAAGTGAGTAGTAAAGTAAATTAAACATTTTAATGCTTAAAAACTAACTTTATTTAAAAACCATTAATCTAGTTTTTCCTCTTTTATTATACATTTGCTTTCACGTTGCAAACGTTTACTTTAATCAGTCCTGTCTATGTAATAAAAGAAAGGAATAAATGGAAGGTTTTAACTTTATGACTCTTGAGAAACTGCCGATCTTTATTTAAAGATCTGAGAAAGGTAGATACTAGACAGTAGATGATAGTACATGTTTTATTTAAATTTAATTTTAGTGATTGCTGACGAGTAATAAGATAAAAAGCTTTCTTTGCCCTCAAATTTATTGTGATTTTATTATTTTATTTCTACTGCTTAGTAAATTTTTTATATTTAACATGTTTATTATCTTAATAAAACAGTTAAAGAAATTTTTTTAAACAAAAATCAAATTTCAAATTTTGAAAAATACTGTCAAAGATTGTGGGTCAGAGTGTAAGTAGATATCGACCTAGTTTAGTCAGACACGATCTACTTGTTTTAATACGTTACAAATATGTAATACTTTCTATAAATATTTGAAGTATTGAAATTAATTTTGTCTATAATTTATTTTCGATATATTCATAGCATTTTCTGATAAAATATAATTACAATTAAAAAGAAAAACTGATGCAAAAATCAACCGAATAAATGAAAATAATATTATTCGGCCAAATAAAATTTTGGTAAGATCGCCAAAAATTCTACATTACCATTTGATAACAATTCATTTAACAAAAAACAAAGAAAAAAAAATCAGACGACAAATAATATTTCATTACAACGTCCCATCAATCCTTCCAAGAAGATACACAGTGCTGAGTCAGTCGCTGAGATTTCAGCGCATGGCGCAGGCGGCCGAGCAAGCGGTTCGCCTTTGTGAGAACTTCGATGGAACAATCTTGTAGCTCAAGAGACAGTAGCTGGCTTAAAGACATGCGCGAGACCGCGCTTATCCTGTAAACGTGTCTCTTGCGACGCTAACGACTTGACTTGGCACTTCAAATTGTAATTTCGGGTGCTTTGGGTAAACAGGATGTGTTGAGCTAAGCAGTTTGACGATAGGTTTATGCTTTTATTATTAGTTTCCTAATTATTTATTATTAATTACTGGCTTATTACTGTTGTGTTAACATTTTGTGTGGCTGTAAAAAATATCTGGAACTGTTGTCAATTTATTCAGAATTGTTGTTAAGATAATAATACTTAAACAGTTGTAAACAGTAATGGTTACAGGATTAACGTTAATGTTAAATATCTTTTGCAAATGTTGGTTGACCCAGATTTTTCTTTTCTAATATACAGTTTACTTCTAGTTTGCAGAATACAATAAAAAAATACATGAAATAAAACGCACGTAGCCATAAGATTCTGTAATAAAACGTACTCAAAATACAATTTTTGAAATTACGGATCTTTTTTGTTCTTAACCTACCCTAATATTATGCAGAGATCATCCTACAGATATCACGTACAAAACATTGCAATCCAAAAAGTATTGACTTTTGGTTTAGTCAAAGAACCTCCTTAAAATACACATTCCACCCATGCAAAAAAAAAAGAAAAGAAAATTTAGTACTCCTCAACCCTAACAAAGCCGAGATAAGCAACGTACATCGGGGACGACTGCCGCATCTACACACCGAAGACGCTATTTTACTTACAGCCGCGACGCACCTTTGCGCGCAATTTCGCGGAATGGCGATACGCTCTGCGCGCTCTCCGTCCAGATTCCATTACGATAAAGGCAGTGCGCTGGTTATTTCTTTGCATAGTTCTCGCGCTCTTTTCCCAGAAGAGGTCCCTGCATTATTTCGTCGGGGGGTCGTCATTGCGAGCTCGCGGGAAGCTACTGCAGCGTTTCGGCTGCTGTGAAAGCTTCGTGAAAAATTCGTTAGTAGTGTCAATCTGATGTTTCCTGAGGTTTACTAACGTTTTCTCCGGAACTAGAAATCGACAAAAATATTGCTTTTCTTCTTGCGCTCGTGGAATAGTTATGCAGGCGTGGAGTTCGCAGCGTAGTAGAAACCTTTTAAGCGAGATCCTCAAAATCCATTCGGTTGATGGATGTGGTCCTAGAGTCGGGCGTGAATTCTGCGAACGTAGCGCAGCGTTAAGTTAGAGACTTTACGCTAGGTGCATACGTATAAATTATTACCCACATTTGAAGGGATTGACCTCAGTCGGAATTTGTAAATAAATTTAACAAAGTTACTCTTTTTGATTTAACGACATTAATTTTTATACTTATATATGTTCTTTCTTAAAGTAGGTATATTCTGAAAAAATTAAGCCTTCGCATGTTCAAAGATAATTTAGTTTAATAATGAGTTATGAGTTCTTGAAGTTCGAAATATGATTTTGTTGATTTTCTTGACCCTAAAGAATAAATTTAGAAATTCATTGACTGAAAAAGTATTACTTAAATATCTTCATCATCATTACTTCCATCATTTAAGTAGAAATATTTTTTTTAAATTATAGACATTGTTTTAAATTAAAACGAATACGTTAGAAGAATGATTTTATAATTTAATGCTTTGATTAAATAATACTTCAATAATACTAGTTATTCTGACGAAATTTAAATGGTTCTTCATCGGTCAATGAATTTATTCTTTAATCCTGTGGAGCTAAGAAAATCAACATATAATCACAGTCCAAACATCAAAAGCTCAAAATTCACATTTAAACTAACAAATTTAATATAGGTTTAACTTGGCCAGTATAACGCAAAAAATAAAAGTATAAAGAACATTGTTATTAAATTCAGTGAAAAAGACTAACTTTATAAAATTTATTTTTCGGTTTTAACTCAGAATAGCAGTCAAGCTAAGCTCTGCATTAGCAAGATATAAATCCTTTAGTATAAAAGGCAATACGATGCCCGTGCCAGCATATTTTGAAAACAGTAAGAATAATAGAAGTCGTTATAATGATGATACTCTCTATCACAAAACCGGAAAACTGCACGCGTCATCTTGTTGTTGGTATAAAGACTAGAAATAAAATTTTTATGGACATGGGTACCTAGTTTAGTGGAAATGAAAATCCATCATGGAATCGAAGGGTCTAGAATTTTATCCCCGGCTCAAATAAAGCCACGCCCCATTTTCGTATTCTCCTCTCTCCATTAATTTCGGATTGATTTATCATATTTAAATTCCTAACACTACTACCACAATCAAACAAACGTTTCCATTTATTTAAACAAATACAAAACAAACAGAGCATCTCGACCGTAAAACACCATTATAAAGCTCGTCTAATGCGGAAAAAGCGCGCATCCGTGCGTAATCGGTGCAGTGATTCCGATACGACTGTGAAACAACGCTTTTGGCCGTCCTCCAGAATGCTCCCACCCCCTCGCTCTGGATGAGCATTGCGCGTCTTTTTTGCACGCGGCGCTCGAAGCTGCCGCCGTCTTGTTTCCTTCGTTATGAGTGGAACGCTCGGGAAGATGCATTAACCGCAATAAGGCAAGAGCGGATTGCGCGTGGTTTTTTCCCGCTCGCTCGGCGCCTTTTCTTTGTTTTTCATGAAGGAATGCGGCGAAGACGGCCGAGAAAAATGCCTTGCTGCGCAGAAGATTTTAAATCGAGATTTTTGCGAAGTTAAGCGAGTTGCGAAAGAACGCGGCAAATTAGCGTTAGGAAGGATGGGGGTTGTATAATTTATTGTTTCTGGTGAGAAGCGCTGTGGTTGATGTTTGCTATTTACTTTTTTGAAAAAAAGGTATTTCTTACTTATATGTATTTAAAAGAGTTTTGTTATTGTCTGATTGTTATAGATTGGTACTTTGATAAACATAAAAATTGAATCGTAAAGTTTATATAAAATGTAAAAAAATTTTTTCATTTACCAGGTTTGCGACAATATTCGCATGACGCATTTATGACTCATGGCGGCCTACGAGAAAAAAAAATTTACCACTTATTTCTGCATCACGTCGTCGTGAACCTGTTAATTATTCAATAAAGCACGAAAATAAATAACTAATGAATTATTCAACTGCGGTTACCCGATCAGCATAAAACCACCTTTAAACAAATGAATTCCCATTCATTCATCCATCAAGTCAAAACATAATTCTCAAATCAAAATAAAACTACAGCAAACCTATTCCAAACAAATCCCTTAGCCTTACTCTACCACCTCTTAAAAAACAAACCCACCCAAAAGTGACCCATATCCATCCTCCAATCTCCCCACCCTCAGAAACTCGAGAAATTCCATCAAGTTCCGTTACCCAAGCTCGCTTCCGCTAGAAAAGAATCCGCGCGCATCTCGCGGGGGCGGGGGGGGGGGTGACGAAGATTAGCGCACTGCAAGCTAGCTCGCGCGCGCCCCCCACGGGAAATCACGGACTACTCCAGCCCGAAGCGCTCCTGAGAACAATCGCAGAGAGAGAGAGAGAGAGAGAGAAAGGGAGAGAAGAAGACGCCAGCCTGCGGAATTGTCTCCTTCTGCGCGTCTTTCTTTCGCCGCCAAGAAGGAAATGGAGGTGTCTGAGAAACAGAGGCGCGCGATGGAGCCGCGAATTAGCGGCCTGCTGTGTTTGTAAGCTGGAAGGCGTATTATAACAGCGGTAGGGTTTGGAAGAGTGAGATGGATTTTTTTTGGGAGAGGAGAAGAGTGGCTAGTTGAGCTGGGCCTGAGGAAGATTTGCTAACTTTAATAGAGAGAGACTGGGGGTTGAAGTTGATAGGAAGTGCGGGATTTGGATTGTTCGATGTCAGTGATATTAATTGAATGCGTTTAGCAGAATCAATAATTGAATAAACGTGAGTTGAAGGATTAGGTCTAGTAATGATATAATTAGCGAAATAAGAGAAAATATTGATAAACTAAAAAAAAAAAAAAATAAGAAATTATATGAAAATACACTCCTAGGCACCTTCAAGTGCTTAACTTATCACTAATAAAATTCTAAAAACAATTATGAAATTTTTGAGTAATACCGTTTTTTCAAAGTCAAGATTTTATTTTTTATCGTAAAAAATTTTATTTGGCAAAAGAAATGTATATATGTTTCATTTATTTTACGTTGTGTAATAAATATAACTTTTTTATATTCTTGTTTTTACTTTTTTCTTTCATTATTAATGTTTTTTTTTATTACGTATGTACCATATAACTGCAAATCAGTTGTAATAGATTTTAATAATAATGATATATATTTCAGTTTGTCATTTGTCAATCCAACAGAAAAAATACAGATTTAATTGCTCTTCGGATATTTTCAATCTCGAAAGTTATTACTCTCTCATCCCCATCCCATCCATACATTGCTTAAACAAAAAAAATGTACATATTACCCTTTCTTTTTTCACAAATACCCACAACGAAAATATTCCCATCGTCCGTTGTTTACCACTCGTCCTTCGCCCGATATTGAAAATCTAGAAACGCATCGAGTATTTTTCACCAGCCGCCCGGCGATAAAATCTGCTAATAAAATAAAGTCGCGCACGCGACCCTAAAAAAATAAAGAATATAAAAGGAAAGCAGAAGAGATTTTCAATTGTGTGCCCCTTTCGAAGACTGGCTGCGCACCATCCGTCGCTTGTAAATCAAGAAACGCGCGTGGCCTTTATTTATGGGAGGATTTGCAAAAATGTATATGAGGGAAGGAAGTCTCTTATGTCGATATTGAATTTCCAATATTTTTTGTATTTGCTCGGCAGAGCCGTACGTGCCTGCATGTCTGTGCTTTTTAGGATGTAGCTGGCCTTTGTTTAATTCATGAAGGGTCGGTCGGTGCGGTAGATTGTTGTGTTATTGAAGTTGATGGGTAGCCTTGTTTTGCTTTATTAAAATACAGTATGGAAATATTTTGTATCATCTGATTTTTATATGATTTTTAGTTAATTTTATTTAATTTATTATTTTTGCACAAGTTTAATGTTCTTAATAAACAATATGAGTGTATATAGTTTTTTTGATTATTTTTCTTTAATTAAGTTTATGTTGTAAAATTTTTAAATACATATATGAATTTTAATAAATCTACATGATAACCGACGAAAATTTGAACATTAACTATACACAAACGCTTAGATGTGATATTGAACTGAAATATTTTATGATTGGCATAATTTTCCAATTGCGTCAATGAAGCAATCAGGTATTTCAAGCATTGAGTCAGAGCCAGGTATTAAAATAGAACTACTTTTCAAAATGTGAATCAATCATAAAAAAATATTTCATTTACTTTATCGATTTCTTTTAAATATTTGTAATAATTGAATATTTAATAAGAATATAGATGTAATTAAATTTATTCTGGTTTTTAAAAAAGAGATTTTATCAAATTTCATTTTCCTATTTTGTTTGATATTATCTGAAAAAGAAAAATATAAAATTTTTAAATCCAATATTTTCGAAACAAAAAAAAAGTACTCTGATGGTTGAAATCATAAATCAAAGAACATTTTATAGTGAGGAAAATAAAACTAACTTATTCAAATAAGTAAAAAATAAACAAAATTTTAGAAGATAAGTTGTGGTGATTTAAAAAACTAAAAACGGTACAACAAAGATATTATAAAAAAAATAATAAACGGCTACTGTCAACTTAATAAAAATATTGATTTCATAAGGATAAATCTAGTTCAATTTTCATTTTCAAAGTAGGAAGTGTTTATCTTTTATAATTGATATAAAGTAAAAAAGTGTAAATATAGCAAACGATAAAAAAAAAAAATCAGTTCTACGCTCTTAAATTACTTAAAAATTTTCATGTGTTTTTTTTAAGTTTGTTCGCATAACTCTTAAACGGATTCACCAATTCGGATAAAATTTTTTTCATGCGAGCGGTATTCTTCGTATACGATCCTATAGATAGGCCCTCTACCCATCAAGCAAAAAACTATAAGAGAAAAAAAATTTGTTTTACCTTAAAAACAATGATAATTATTTCTAACATATTCTTTTTTCAGCTCAGTTAAATTTTTTAAAATACTTTTTATCAGTCACACACAGTTAACACACAACGACTTCTACCTACTTAAAACTTTCCAACAAACAAACAAAACCCGCCAACTCATTCTCTCACTTGTCTCAAAATTTTAATTTTTCCTGGCTCCAGCCCCCCGTAGCACCCTTAGGCATCGCCGATCAATCTCTAGCCTTCCCCTCGGACCCACCGCCACACGACGAATCGACGACCCCCTTTAAGGGCAATCCATTTTGTTCGGCAACCATTAGCGCTGTCCCCGCGATCGATCACCTTCCTCGTGTACACTTAAGCGAATATCTCTTTCGCTTGCTGCACGCGCTGCTGTTTTTTTTTCGCTACGCTCGCCACAAAGGATACCTGCGCACTTTTTTTCATGAATTTTTTACGGTGTTTGATTTGATTTTGGCGAGGGGTGTGTGTTAGAATTTAGGTGATCTTTTTTGGATGAGGAAGAGAAAATTGTTTGTGTTTGTCGAGGCGAGATTTTAGAAGAGAAGGGAGAAAGATGTTTTAGTGAGCGAATTAAACGGATTCGCAAAGTAGATTTAAAGTATGAATTATGTAATTTAGTTTGTGAATAACGGATCGATTTGTGACTGGCAGAATCGGTAATAAAAATCGATTAACTTTGAAAATAGATTTTTTTGAATAATATATCAAGAGCCTTGATTATGAATGAGAGTATAAAGTAAGGCATTTTTAGTATATGCAGTACAGCAGTATGTACATACTTACATACATTTTAGTATTTTATATTTATTAAAAAAAGTTTACATATCTTTTGATAATATCATAATTTTAAATTATTTTGACTGATTGATATTCCTTTAGTTATTACATCTGTAATATAACTGAAATAGAAAATTTTATTTCATCTTTCGCTTTTTAGCTATTGTTAGTACAACAAATTCCTTCTATTTGTTTTTAGCTTAATTACATTGCGAAAGTTAATGTGTTTTAAATGCTAAATTAAAAAAAAAATTAAATTTATTAAAATTACATTAACAAAAAATAGAGATAATGATTTTTTAATTCCTTAATTTTAATTTTTAAATAAATACTTATTTATGTTATTTAAAAACTACTAAATTAAATTTTAAAATTTATTTCATTCAATGATTTCCATTGCTGCATTATTGGAATTGTAAAATATTTAGAATATTTTAAGTGTGCTTACTATTTTTATTCCTGCAAATTAATAGAAGTGAATGCACGTTCATATTAATTCGCATTCATCAAAAGAAATAAAAAATTCATTAGAAGATAAGAGTTCTTGATGCCTTTTAGCACTCTGAAACTCCATTTGAGTAATAAAATCGTAAATATAAAAGAATATTCAATTCCTCAATTCAATTCCTATAAAAATAATTTATTATTCAGACAGAATGATAAAGATCTTATCAATCTAATGCATACTACATTCATTTCTTACATTTTCCAAAGCTATATTCACATTCATCATCGTCCCAGATTCAAATCAAATAAACATCTTTAATACTTCTTCGCTTCTTAATCAAAGCTCGGCTATCAGGAACGAGCAAAGTACGATAAACCATCTGCGTGGTCCCCGTTTCATTAATTTCCAATATGCGCCTTATATCCGACCGCAAAATCGAATCTCGCAAAAAATGGCGCTGAAAACCCCCGCGGAGAGTTGAGAGAAAGAGAGAGAACACGCCGATAATTTTCGGTTGCTCCCCCCAACGAGTCCTTCATTTTGTGCGCCTATAGGCACAGGGTTGCGATTTATACAGGACCAGTAGTAGCAGTTCGGCAATTCGATAGGCCGCCGGAAGATCGAAAGCGAAGAGTTATGGAGCTCGAAGGAGGGTACAAAGTGGGGGGTAAGCGTTTTTGAATTTGAGCCGAGTACGCGCGGCGCTGCTAGAATGAAGATTGATTTTCGACGAGGGCTCGCTTCATGACCGTTTCGTGTGGAGTGAGCCTTCGAATCTCTGGGAATTCTTGAGTTGATGCTGAATAATTTAGCTCTATTCGAAAATTGAATTAATTTTTTTTAAATGTTTTTAGTGAGTTATGGTAAATAAATTAAATAACCGATGTATGTAGACTTCGAATTCATATTTCTTTTACATATAAACGATACAAATGTATGTATCAATATTTTTATTTTAAACGAAAAACACCTCACAATAATGCCTTTATAAATATCCTAAATGCTGCTTAATATGAACTTTTCACTCTGATCGCTCTCAAAAACGAAAACGTTTCATTCCGAAGAAAAAGTCATTAGTCTTTTGACGGTTCGGAACCGGAACGCCAGAACATAAAGAACAAACGAGCGACACACAGTCGGGAATAAGGGACAAATTGCACGCAAGATGTATAGGACTGTCTAGCTGCTATATAAAGCAAAAAAGGCGACAGCGCCCACATATGCGTGCTCATTTTTGCACCCTGGAGCGAGGCGGCAACCCTCGTTTTTTCCGGTTGCGAGGGTCGAAAGAGACGAGAATCCGGCTGTCGAGATAATCCGCTGAAATCAATAAGAGCAGCGTATCAAAAGTTTCGATAAGGAAAATGGGGAACGGGCTGTGGCCTTTTGAATAATCGAGAAGAACCGAGCGGTAAGGCTTGATTTTTGCTCTCTTCCACTTTTCTTTCTTTCTATAATATGGAGTTCACGTATTTTTCAGTGACGACACATTTTGAAAGACACTAGTTTTTATGAAAATTTTTTATTGGTAGATTTAAAAAATAAATATTGAAAATTTGACTAATTAATATTTATTTTTATAACTGTATTTTCTATATATTCTTTCTGATTCAGTCGAAATGAACGACAATTGCCAGTTGCAATTTTAATTTCTTTTTTTGTCATAAGTATTTTTAAATTACATTTATATACAAAAAAACAAATTTAAAGTAAATTTTTATGAAATTTTCTAAAGGAAATGGTAGCTGCACAAAACACAAACGTAAAAAAATAAATGAAACCGTTTCAGACAATTCAATTCCATTTAAAATCAAGTTGATTGAATTTCAGCTTAAGACATTGTTTCCAAATGTAAAAGTTAGATTAACGAAATTACACAACTTTTGTTTGAATTAGTTGAGGAAAATTGTGAATGTAACAGCCAGGGCAAAAGAAAGAGTAAGTCGAGCCCGGGAGTCTTTAATGGCACGTGAATCTAAGAGAAATAAAAGTGCCAAGAGCCGTAAACTACAGCGCCTCGTAAAGAATCATATCCATTATCGAGCATTATAATGATTTTGTCGAAACCTACCTCCCGATAAATTCCATCGAACGATATTCTTAACTGCAAAAACCAAACGACCTTTCACGAAAAACTCCCGAACTCGTGCTAAATAAAATCCATCTTAAATAACATTCGATAAACCAAGTTTCCACCTACCCCTACCCTCTCTCCGCTCGAATTACTTTCAATTAAAAAGATTCCCATCGGAAACCACTTGAAAATCCATCCAAACTTTCTCGACGCGATAACCCTAGTAAAAGGTCCCCCCTCCGTCTCTTAAATGACACGGGCTCCATAAAAAAAAGTGTCCATCTCAGCGCGACACCTGCAGGAAAACTTAGCCACACGCGGCCCGATGTCCGTCTTCTACTACCCTAAAAACTTTTCACCTCTCGCACGCACGTAATCAGCAAAAAATCTCGCGGCCCGCAGCGAAAAACTTTTTGTCTCCCCCCGGAAAACTTTCATTATTTTCCTTTCTCCGCTCGCAATGAAAATCTCTCTCGTCAGCTGCGAAATCTTTTCTCCACCGAATATTTATCTCCGTTTCTTACACGCGGGCAATGCATTTTGAGAGAGAGTCGAGGAATAATACGGCGACAGGTGCGCGCGTTTGATAAAATTGCTGGGCTGGCGCGTACGTAGCTGGATGTGTGTATCATGGCGAGGTAGGGAGAAGCGAGAAGGAGAGGTAATAGGGCGATTCTCGGGCAGCGGGCACTTCCCGTTATTTATCGCGCCTGTCGAATGGGTGAGAGCGAAATCGAAGCATTCACCTTCTTGGGGCGTCGTTGGGGATGGAACGAGTCGAGGGATTATTAGGATTTTGTGATGTTATATGCTTTTAGAGAAGGAGGGAGAGGAAAAAGAGATAGAGGAAGAGCTATTCTGTCAGAGTGAGTTTTATATATTCTAGGAATATAAATTTTGTATGCAGCGTGGTGTCAAGATTTCCGAGCACTTTAAAAGTGTAAATTTAAAAGTATGTTTAGACATCATGTAGCTTTATTTTCGAGGAAAAAATGTAAATAATGTACAAAAATTAGATTTTAAGAAATTTATTCTGGTATTCTTTAAAATTCATAAAAGATATTTTTCTTATACTAACTGAGCACGTAAGTGTAAGTAATTTAGATAAATTTTGAATATCAGCTCATTTGAATATAAAATTCTAAAGTATCCTTAAACTTTACACGCTAAAGTAACATCAAATGAGCGTTCCGTAAATGATTTTAAAAAGATTACTTTCAAGAAACTCTTAATTCATTCATTACTTTAACTTCTCGGTATTAAGTTTGTCGTTTAAGCAACATAAAATCCAATTCAATGATACTTAAAGCGCAATAAAAGTGAATAAAATCTTTTTTATACTTTTTAAGCAATATACGGCCTACCTTTACTTGCTGTATTGAATAACAATTCAAGTAACTAAGTTTGATTCTGTTTTCAATTAAATCTTTTAATGTTACTTTTATTATCGGAGTAAATCAACAACCCATTGCTTTGATTATTTATTACATTTTGAATAATTATTTGGAGTAACGATCTGTTCTAAAGCAAATATAATTTAATTCGATTACAATATAATCAAGTTCTTAATTATCTTTTTTTCGGTTTCAGGTACGTACAATATTCAACAAAACTCAATAACGTACAATTTTTAACCAACTATAAATGTAAAATAAAGTTATAAATCAATTTTTATACTATAAAACACTTTCAAAAAAGTCTTTGAATTTAATATTTTTTAGCATGACGACATCAACATATATCCGTAAAGGTTATGAAAGTAACTTATGTCGAATATAAAAGCATTTCTAACAATAAAAATTAACTCTAAAACAAAGATAATAAAGAAAATTAAAGTTAATAAAGGAAGTAAAAATAACAATAACGACCATTATTGCTAAATCACAAATACCATAATATATTCCTTATACCTATCCATAAATGCAAAAGTAGTTCTCGATTGCCTCGTCAATTTGATCCGTCGGATCGCATTAGCAACCGAGTTTCAGTTTTCTGGTTCCTCATTGCGGTTGGCGCAAAAAGCCAATGTTCTACAGGTGGCTGCATGGATTATCGAAAATCTCCATAGATGCTCGCACACACATTATATCTGCGTATAAGAGGTGATCGTTTCTTTCTTTTTCTCTGCCACATCAGCATTCCAAGTTATGCTGTAGGTACTTGGATGCTTTTCTTCTCTTTACTTTTGCTGTATTCATTTTAATAGATTTAATAACTGTTGTTTTATTTTCTGCAAACTTTACTCGTTTACTGGCCAATTTTTATATTATATAAAGTTAACTTCAATAATCTAAATTTTTAATAATCTAGTTTCACCTCCACTACATCATTGATATTCAAATAACAAAGCGAATTTTTTTTAAACTCTAATCAAAACAATCATTTTTCAAGACTAAAAAATGCCAATTTAATAATTTTAAGTAATTGTCAGAATGAAATAAAAAAATATTCTGAATCACAGAAACCCGTCTCCGATAAAATCAAAAATATCTCTCGAAATCCATATCGAGGTTCATGCATACACAAACTGGGCGATAAAATTTAAACCCGCCATCGAAACTCGAAATTTCTATCGCTTCTACTTCATCTATTTATTTGTCGCATCCCACAGACTACAAATAGCTAGTCTGGCTAAAAAAAAAATCGGGAAAGAAAAATTGCTATAACAAAAAAAAAAAAAAAAAAAAAATAGGGGCGCCCCAAGCGCACTTTGTTTCACGAGGCCAGATAAGTGATAGCAGATACGATACCAGATCTAACGCAAACGGGCCTCGATGATTCGGCACGCTTCGATATCGCGCCTGGTATCTCGACTGTAAAGTGTAAGTGGGATGAGTGTTTCTTTAGAGTTTTGGCTTTTGGTACAAATTTAAAAAATTGTATAGACTTATTATGGGAAATACAAATGAGTTTTTAATCATGAATTAAAATTTACGCTTTATGCCAATACAAATGGATAATAAATAATTTGAAAATAATAAAATTTTTAATTTGTTTTTCGAATTTCTTATAATTATATTAGTATCATATTATAAATTACTGTACCAATATACATCATTATATCAATTTAATAATTTAACATTTGATTTAATATTCATAATTATCATTTATTAAAAAAGTAAATCAAAAAATCACAACATTAATAACAAGGAAAAAGATGCAACATTTTAATTTCTTGTTCAATTACGAGAGAGCGCCGAAAAACGCGACATCCAGTAGTGCGTTTCGAGCGTATATCACAGCTTTAGACAAAAAAGACGAAACAACACAGTGACAATACTCGCACAGGCGAAATTATTTTTCGCGCGCAATCGCCATGGAGTCCTCGAAAATTATGGGGGACCACATCGGGGGGTCCCCTCTGGTATGTTTTTGCGAGCACATGTGTGAGTGCAGGTTAGTTGTACGATGATGTATAAAGAGGGACCGAGGGTCGGAAAAGGGCTCTAAAAAAGGATATAAATTCGGGAGTAATCTTCTGAAGTGGATTCATGGGGATGAAGCTGTGTGTACCTATGGTCGGAAGTTCATTTTTGATCAACGACTGCGATCGTGGAGTGGTCTGCAGCGTTAGTTATTATGTGATTAACCCAGTACTTGATGAATTTTGAAAGACCGGCTGTCTGCAGTAAATCTGTTGTGTTAATATTCTTATTCATAATCTCTTCTCTGTAATAATGAATTCATGCATTTTTTGAATGCTTGACAAATAAAAAAAAACTTATTAGAACCCACCTTTTTTCGTCCCAAACAGCAACAACCATCCCCATATACCAGCCCCATAATCTTGATTTACCGAACAAAAATCCACATCCAGCCCAGAGGAATCTCCAACCCACTCGAAACGGGCACCAAAATTAGCGGTCAGCTCTCTAACGGCCTCGGCGTTTAATGTATTTGTAATTTCGCACCGGTAAGCGCGATAATCCCTGTCGCGGGCGTCCTCATAATCGCACGCGCACAGCCGAGGGAGTGGGCCAACGTCCGTTTTATTCGTCGCGTCGCGTTCCGCGGTTTCGAGACGCGCGCGCGCCGGCGTCCAGTCGCGTATATATTTACGGGCTAACGGGGGAATTTCGCTGGCGTTTAAGGGCAGAGCGCTCGCGTCTGGCTTTTGACGCGTCGTTTTGGGAGGCTGCTGTGCGCGCGGCTGCGGAGTTTATTGCGCGACGAGACGTGGAAGAATTAGTGGACGACGTCGTGAAAGAGCTGATGGAGTGACTTGTTTAGGTGTGTTTATGGAATGATTGCGTTTACGGGATCGTTTGCAATTTTGGATAATTTCAGTGTTGCGCGAGAATGTTAAGTTAGGTCTTGTTAAAAAAATGTGTATTAAAACTTGTAAATGTTAAGTAAAGCAATTTTATTTTGTATCACATAGATGCTAACAAGTATAAAGAAAAAAAATTGTAAACAGATCGTATTTTAGAATAAAATACTAATTATGAGTGTTGCTATAATGAAAGGAACAATAATATTTGGTATTCAATTCAACTAATTTTATTAAATCAAATTAATTAAGTAATATTTTCCTGAATTATGGTAATTTTAAATACATTAAAATTATTCATTAAAAATCAGAGAATACTATGGTAGAAATGTAGAATTTACGAATAGATATTTTATTTGATGAGATTAAGATTTCGATTAAAAGCTAAAGAATGTTATAGCAAATTATAATATTTAATAGCACAACTAAGACTTATTGTCAGGCTTATTTGATAACTTAATTACGCACGGTTCTACTTTGCATAATTTATAACGTCGGCCTATATCACCCTAATGGATTAACGTCGATTAAGCTTTCTTATAATTATCAAGTCTACAAAGATTAAAGAGTCATTAGCGTGTCATATTAGAAAGCTTAGCAACCACTTGTTAGAGTAGAAGAAATATTGTGTCTCTTTTGTGAGAAATATTACGTTACTTTTAATTTTTTCCAGGTCATTACCTGAAATTTATCTTAATTTAAAATTTCCATAAGTTACTCTACAGTGTTTTAGAACTTTAAGATGTATTTACTTGTTAATTACTTCCCTTTATATTAAAATAAAAACTAATATTCAAAAATTTATAAGTTAAATTAACAGTTGCCAAAAAAAAATACATTCGAATTTGTTTAATTTGTTAAAATTCTTGACCATGTAAGTAATTGAAAGATTCTTTAAATCAAAATTTAAAATGGTCACTTTTTGAAGAGTAGTGGTATTTGTTAAGAACTTTAATAACTATTTCGTTAGATCTAAACAACCATATTTGTATATTTATTCAATAAATCACTTTTAGCGATCAACTTACCATTTAAGAGTCAAAAATATCCCAACCTGCACCGTCACACTTAGCAATCATCTCGCATTCACTTCCAATACGTCACCAATACAGCACCGCTCCATCTTACAAAACAGCGAATATAACCATCACCTGAGATCGGAATTTTTAATATCATCAGCCTCAAGCCCCCATCTATCCCCGCCCCTCCTCCAATACTACATTAATTTTCCCAACACTACCGCCCCGGTCGGCCTTCCGAAAATCTCTCACGCGCCATCCATCTCCCCGAGCTTTTTATCAATTTCTCTCTTTGTCTCTTCTTCCACAGCCTCGGGCTCGCCTAGCTCTCTCCCGTCTCGCTCGGTATCGCAATGTCTGCACGGCATCGCTGCCACCTGAACGCGCGGCTCCGGAATATCAAGCGAGCTGCGATATTCGACGAGGGTTCGCGATCTTCTCTCTATCCCCGGCGGACGTAAACGAGAGGAATGAAAGTGGAAGGATGAAGGACTTCGTGGGGGGAGACGCGAGCTGCTTCTTTTTGGATGAGCGGAGGGATGGCTTCGATATCGGATGTTAGAGTGTTTGCTCTACTTTTTTTTCCAGGAGTATTGATTTTTAGGTTAGAAATTTGAATGCGACGTTTGCTATTTTGGTGTTGTGTTATTTGAGCTTTGATCATTCGGAAGGGACTGGACAAATGTTTGACAATAATCTGCAAATATAGAGTTGTAGAATGGTTACATCAAATTTCACCTGTTTCGCGTAAATATTTTCACTTCATTACATCTCCAATTATAGTTGACACAAACTACAAAACGCTTGTTTGAAACAAACATCAACATTACATTAAATAATTCCATCACAAAATTCTTCCTCAAGTCATAACAACCACACCGACAGTCTATCTCAATCTTAAAGCTCGACTGTGAAAAAAGGAAAACGTTAGCCGGCACCGTTGGGAATTTGAGTGAACTTCGACTGTGCGCGAGGGCGTATCAAGACGCGGCTTACACACCAAGCCGCGTATAAGAAGTACGGAACGATCGCGAATAACCGTAACCGTTATACGCCGCGGGATGCGCGCAAGCTTCGAATTTGCTCTGCGGCGAACGAGTATTTATCCTCGGGGGTGCACTGCGGCCGCCATTGCTTTATGCTTTTTGCGGCAGCCTGATGCTCGTTTCGTCTTATCTCGCTCATTGCTCAGCTGTGCCCTACGTTTATTTTCCGTCGAACTTGTTGTACAAGTTGGTGTATTTTTTGTGAAGAGATTACAGGGAGATTGAGGGTAATTAGCGATAAGCGAAAGTCTTATCGTGAATATTGATCAAGGGCTTAATCGAAGTTCTGTTGTTGGTGTAACGATGAGTGTAAAAATTGTTATTGTGTTTAGTACTTACCAGTGCTGTTACCATCAATGGAGGCATTGTTATTAGAACGATATTTATGAGGTAATGGTTTATACAAGGAATTTATTAGATTGTAGAAGGGGATAAATCATTTTTATTATATTTATATTAATAACTGTTTTAAATTATTATTATGAGAAAAGGTATATTTATTTTGTAATATTGGCTAATAAAAGCATAAAAGCATAAAAGTTTAAACTCGACTGAATGATTTATAGATATTGTTTAATGTTTTTTGTTTATATACTCCTAACATTGCCGATACTTAAAGTAATAAATTTGTAGGTCACTCCATTCTTAAAAATTTTATGTAAATTCTAATCGTTTTAAGAAATTAAAAGTTTTTTTACTTATCGAATTGTATACATATTTTGTGTGACAAATTTACTGAAATTAAAATTTTGTGAATTTATTTTACAACTTGAATAAAGTAGCTACTCGTAGATTTCGTATTAGTTTTGAATAAAATAGGTATGGGATTTTTAAGAGTTCAGTAGAAAAGGCCTAAATTGGCCAGCCAACATGTTTATACAGCTTTCTGTTATCTAAAATCTAATCTTCAATCATTTCCGCTATTTTGAATTTCTTCCAAATATCCAGCCGCACGCGATATTCAAATTACAATGATATAAATATCCTCCACCATCTCTGGCTGCACAAATGTCATTATTCTCAAAACTAGCATATTACACAAACATTGCTTATCGCACCTCGACTTTACTCGATCAGTTCATTTACTCTTTAATCCGCTTTGAAGCGTAGAGGCTCCTGCGCAATAAAAAAGCGCTCTGTACCTCTCGCTTTCATCCCTCGGCGACGCGATCAATCATTGCTCCGTCCGATTGCTCTCTCCCTTTTTCTATTCCAAAAAGAAGGCCAAGCGAGAAAAAAAGGGCTTGCGCTCTTCTAATCCCGCAGCGATTATCGTCGGCGCGCGCGGATTATCGGATAAGCTGTAATGAATCGGCCCGCGTTCCGTTAATCCGCGTGCGCAAGCTCGCGAGGTGTGGGGCAAAAGTAGAGAAAAAAAATGAATTTCGCTCAAGAGCGTACGAACGGATAAATGAAGGCGTGATGTTTTTGCCGATGCTACGGTTCAGTAGTATTTTTTGCGAATGGATGAATAGCGAAAGTGCGTGTTCTTGATTATGATTTTTACGCTTTTCCGTAATTTTTTAATAGGATTTTTTTCTTGATTATGATTTTTACGCTTTTCTGTAATTTTTTAATAGGACTTTTTTTATAAAATAGGAATTATGGTTTGTTTGTGTAATTATATGTGATGATGTTTAATAAACTGTTACAAACATTTCGGTGTCAGTTTTTTTACTTATAGGTCTACTAAACCTATTTTTACTTATTCGTAATGACTTTTAAAAATATAAAAAGCTAAATTTTGATTTTTTTGATATCATCAGAATTATTTTTAATTTGGCGGTTGCACGGTTGGATATTCTAGCATTGTCTGTAAATAGAATAAAAGTATTGGAAATGAATTATAAATAATTAACAATTTTTCAATTACGTTTGCGGCATTTGTTACGATTTTAAACTTAAATAAAAAATGTATTATAAACACGCACGCTTATAGTATCGGTGGACAATTTTTTTAAATTTTATATGACCTTTATAGACATCAATTCATATGTGCGCACGTTTCTTGGCACATAGCATTATTTTAACTATTTTTAATTAAATTAAACTGAATCTTCTTAAAAACTTCAAATTTTTATTTTTAGACATTGAAGAAATGAATGCCTCACTGAAATAGTAGCGTCTTATTCCTATAATTCTATTACTATCTTGGAGGAAAAACTTTTTTAAATATTGAAAAATTGAAAAAAAATATATATTTTATATAAACGTTTTGAAGTATTTATAAATGAAGAACACTAATTTTAAAAAATATTCGTATGTTATATGTATCTGTGTTTTAATGTAAGATTTCATTTTTAATTTATATGTAAATTATATAAAATAGTGATAGTTTTCATGTAATCTTTATGAAATAACGTAAACTTGAAACTTAAATGTAATAAAAAAGTATATTTGCTAAGTAATACTAATGCTAAGTAATGCTTAGTCAATGTCAAATTTGAGCAATTAAAATTTACTCCTTTGGAAAAAGTCTTTCTATGTTTTCGAGAACTAAATTCCTTTTTGTATCCTGCATTTTAATTACTCTTTTGTCTTTAGAGTGGTTGAAAAAACTCGGTGAAGGTGAAGTAAGTTACACGAAAGCCCCGCGTATACTTAAAAGAGTAGAATTAGTCAAGTGTGGTAAAATGCAGTCGTAATGAGCTTCATCTCAAGTCAAAAATAAAGATTCTTAAAACAGCAGGGTAAAGAAATAAAAGATTTTTTGAGTACAAACTCATTTTTTTAATAACTTATTTTCAAAGAAGAAATTAATTGTAAAACATTAACAGTTTGATTACCTGAATTAAAATTAATTAAAATAAAAATATTATAGTTTTTGTATATTTATTAATTGTAAATTAGAGAAATAAAGTAAAAAATGTATTTTATAATGTCCGTAATAAGAACAATTACTGCTTGATGAGTGAATTTTCACATAAGTCTGTGCTTACGAGCTAAATTCAAGAGCGAAATCGCCTGATATACGATTGAGTTTTTTATTGACGTGCATTTTACGTTGCGAACAAAATTAAAATTCAATTCACGGGTTTTGCACGGGCCTTTCAGAAAGCAGAAAATTACTTTTTCGGAGCACGAAATATGGATATAATTGGCAATTTCAGATTATTTTTCTTTTTTATACAGGACACAGTTGAAAGTACCGAATTTAATAATGATATAAATTAATTTTTTATTTGTCTTATATTTTTTTCTGTGATAGTTTTATATTTTTCACAATATTTACTGAAATAAAAGATAATTGAAAGATAGTAAAATTAAAATTTACTTTTCATAAGAAAAATGTGCCAAAAAAATTGTTACATTTTCATAAATAAGAAATTAATTACTAGCTTTACTTAAACTAATTGTAATATTTAAATTGAATTTTTAAATGACGCGTAGTAGTTTTTTTCAGAATATCAAACTTTTAAAACTGATTAAAAGCTTTATATTTCCCCTTTTTTTTTTACTAACGAACGTTAACAAAGTTAAAATCAATTTTCAAATAAAATCAAGTTATTTACTTAAGTTAATTATTTTGCTTCCAAAGATTGAAAGGCACTTTACGCAATTGACAAGTACTTTTCAATTTATCAATATATTCTTGAATCTATCTATCATTTGAAGCTCTATAATAATGATTTAATAAAAGAGGCCATTTGCTTTTCAATTAAGTGAGACGTGAGATAATTCTGAAATTTCATCTAAATGGAAGAATTAATTAAAAACTATGTATTTCTTGAAAAAGTTGTAAACTATCTATTTTTCTTAACAAAACATTTTGAAATAGTCTTAGCAGCTCGTTTGTTTTACATAAAATTAAAATATGGTTGTATAAAGCATTGTTATAATCAATAATTGAGCCTACACAGTTAAAAACGTTTCGTGCTTAAGTCCGTATTTTACGAAATTCTTACGTATTTGAGTCCCTTTTTTACGAAAATCAATTCGTCAAAATTCTAACGCAAATTTTTCGTATTTTAATTCAACTAGGCAAAAAAACGTAATTTTTCGAACCGATGAGTTTTTCGTCTTCAAATAAAAACATTCATTTTTTATAAAATTGTTGTAGGCGGTATCTGCACTAAATTTGTATTATTTATCCAAATTTTTTTTTTCTAGGAATCTTTTTCCAACTTATGAATAAATTATTTTCTCGGCTCAATTGTTTCGCTAAATTCTGAGTATTATAGGCCAAGTATTTGTGAGAGATAATGTTCGCTGTCCAAATTTCAAAAATCAATAAATCTTTTTTAACCAAACCCCGCTCCAACCTGTCATCACTCGCCGTTTAATTACACCTATAACTATAATTCACCATACTCGACCAATTAATCAAGCCAAAAAGTTACGGTCAAATATTTTATCTCGATTAACGGCCGTCGCTGTAGGGCTGGGCAAAAAGTATCCTGCAAAACGAGAATCAGCGGCGGACGCCGCGAAACAATTTGTTCCGCTTTTGGCCTTTTAGCTCCTGTACGCAGTCTATTTGCATTCGCGTCGGCCGATGCGCTCAAAATTAAATTCCCCCGTGCGACTCTCCCGCATAATGAAACGCGCTTGTGCGTGCGCGCGCGAAAGGGCGGCTTTTTCAATTACTTTGACGCGCAGCCCGGCAAATCGAAGTTGATTTTCGGCAGGAAGAAATTAATGCAGAATTGAATTTTGAAAAGCTTTGCTTCGGTAGTTTTAGGGGAGTCTCGTGCCGATGAAGCTTTAATAGGCGATCGGTATGAGAATGCAATAAAAATTTTGACGGAAGAGATGTTTTCCCAACGTATTAATTACATTGTGTATTGTCCTCAAACCCGTAGATTGTTTCCCTCTCACTTAATATTAAACAAGGTATATAGTAACCAGACTTGAAATCCTTCGTAATGATGAACAATGCCAGACATGCAGCAGCACTGACTAGAAAATCCCGACTCTCCTCTCCTCTCTTTTTCTCTCGCATCAGCCACGAGTCCTCAATTTCTGTCCGGCCGCTCTTATCTGAAGCAGCCCAGAAACATTCTCCAGCCTGCCAAGAAGCGAGCCTCGCGTCCCGCATAATAATATCCTCTCTCCCAAACGGCCAGGACCTCCCCGGCAAATTCGCGATAACAGATAACGCCTTTCATCTTTTCTCGAGTGCGAGACTCCGCAAAGCTTTATCTCGCGCCTCGTGGAATCTCGCGCGGTCGCCTCTTTCTTTCGGCACGACTGAGACAAGGGATTTCACACTCAGTGGCGCGTGAGTACGGCTCCGGGGGTTAGCGTTAGAGGAAGAGAGAGAGGGCTAAGGTGTTGAACTCCTTCCGGAGATGGTCGAACCGAGGAGGCGGCCGATCTCCGGCCGAGCTTTGTTCCTTCGCTCGTGTTTGCGCATGCGTGCTCGCGCGCTCGGCAGTGTGTATCTTTTTGAAGAAGACTTGGATTTCTTTCCGCGAGGGAATGGCCAAAGGCTTTTTTGCCCCGGCAGTTTTCATCTTTTGTTACGTTTTTCTTTACTTTATGCTTCTGGGCTGAAATCATTTTTTAAAGAGATAAAAGGGAATGTTACGGAGAGCTTCTTTTTTCAATTCCTCCTGTTATAGCCGGGTAAAAAAGAACAATGCGAATAATTAAAAGAAAAATTCTGGTTTTTTTGAAATTTTTCTTCTTAGACATTCCTATTGTACGTCTAATAATGATGTTCTTTGAGGTAGAACTATTAACGTCGTAAAAAAAAATATTTCTATAGAGTCATTCACCAAACTTACTAACGACTAAAAAGCTTTTTCAAGGATTTTTTCACAATTTTTAATAACATTAATAATCCAAGACAATCTTCCGACTTCAAGTGTCAAATTCCATCCCAAAATCAGGCTCTCCCTTTATCACAACCATTCTCACATACAAGATGAAATCTCATCCGCGCGAATTCGCAACGCTCTATCCTTGAGAAATAGCCCGAGTATCTCCCTCGCAAAGATCCCGGCCTGTATCCGTTTCGCGAAATCCAATTTTCCGAATTCCGCGTGCATACAAAATAGACGAACGCAAGCTCGGCCATTTCAGCGGAAAAGAAAATCGCGGCGGCACATTCTCACGTAGCTCGCGAGCGCGACAAAAAGGATTCCCGGCCAGCAGCGGACCTGAAAAACAGACTGTTTATCTCTCTGGTTTCAAAGAGCACGTACGGCGTATATTACACCGCACTGCCCGCTGGGAGGGAGTCGCCGACTGAGCGAAGGAACAAAGAAGCGCAGAGGAGCGAGAGCGACGAACGTGGAGTTAAAAGTTAGAGTTAGAGAAAGATGGTTAAAAATGAAGGGGAAAGAGTGAGCTGAGGTAGTGAGCAGAAGAGTAATCAAAGGCGCACAAAAGTTGTGTATGTTGGTAATTGGGATAAAGCAGGGTCAAAGCTTGCAAGCTCTTGTTTAGCATTCCTTGAATTTCTTATAATTCAAATGTCATCGGGACTTTAGATCGATTTTTCTGGCGTTTGATTAGTGCTGCTTGTCTAGAATAAATGAAAAAACAAAGTCCGACTTTATACACGCTGACGGAGCCAATTACTTTTCACCAAGCTCTCACTTGTTACCATCTGTACAGCTCAAAAACAAGACCAACTGAAGTTACCTTAACAAATTTATCGTACCCCGAGGCAGTACCATAGCATATACACGTACATATTCCTTCCGCGCGACGTCCTCTATCAGGCAAGCTACTCGCGTATTTGCATTATCAAGCAATAATACAGCGATCCGCGCGCAGAAGCTAGCGCGCCGATTCATACATAGAGCCAGTGTGGAATCAGGATGGGGAGGATAGGAGCTCGATTCCCGCTAAACGAACCGCGAGGAATATCAATTTCGCGATCGTTGGTCCAGAAGCGATATATATTATTAGATTGAGAGAGAGAGGCACTTTTGCGCGCAGCCATGTATGTATCGTCCGGAAAATGGCTTGCTTTGGGATTGTGTGAATGTTCATGTGCGCTTGGATGAGCAGCGCATACGTCTATGAGAGGTCTTTTTTCGGGTGTTTGGTTTGGAGGGGGTTGGAGTGTTGGAGATCGTTGTTCGTTTGAAGTGGCTGGTGATCGATAAAATTTGAAGAATATAAATTTTTGTTCTTACTAGTTTCGAATTAATGCTTTAATTATTCGCTAAATCCTAATAGTTCAACACTGCAATCAATTGAGAATACCACTATGAAGCTTGTCATTAAACTTGTATAGTTACTTGGTGACAATAGTATTCGATAAATTCAAAGATAAAATTTATCCTTCTTAAAAGTCAACGTACCGGTTTTGCATGCTAATCAACAGTTTTAAATTCAAAGCGAAAAAAAGCTGATATAAAATATTTCCCCACAAGAGACACCGATGAGAGAACCGCTAGTGCATTTTTGCATTCGGCTTTGTTACACGTCACATCCATCGGGACAATCCTTTGGCTACGTGCAAGTGCAGCCTTGCGATTGTTTTCCGCTGCTCTTCAAAGAGCAGTGGCGGCACGATTCTCCCGGTCATAGTCAATTCTGTGCGCTCTTTCTCTGCGTGAAGCGCGCGAGACATTTTTTTCTTTTTTCATCTCGCTCCTCTTTCTCTTTTCTACAAAATGTAGGAACTCGATGTATCTGTGTATGGGAGGTGGAGGGATCTGGTGGTAATATATGAGAAGACGGTATTAAAAAAGCCAAGGTATCGCGTCTATCAGTGATTGTCAAAGGTTAAAAATATAATTCAAAACAAACAAATTTCATTTGTTATTGTTAATTGTTATTTGTCAACCAATTTTTATTTAATTATTATCTGTTTTAGCATAATTAATAGAATAAATTTATATAAACACGAATAATGTCTACGTATTTATAGTATTTCGATCAATTTTAATGAGAATAAAATTGTTAGAATTAACGATATCATTAGAATCTTACACCGTTATATTCCAATTCAACCACACTAAAGCAGCATAAAATTGAATTTTCGAGCCATTGCTTCTTAAGCAATAAGCACCAACAAAGGCTTTCAAAAAGCATTTCTTCGATATCTCTCACCGAATAATATCCAAATTCGCGGTTATCATTGTGTCTATCGGGGTCGTTACATTACTGAGTAAGAGAGAATAAAAGAGGAAGAGAGAGAGAGAGAAAGCTCAGTGAAGCGTACAGGGGGAATATATCCCTGTGAAAGGACATATATCCCTTGGCGCTATGCGAGTTACTGCGGATCGGCTTCTTCTAGCTTGCGGCGGTCCTCAAGGATTAAACGACAACTGTCGAAGACAACTACCCGATCGGCTAGTGCAGCTGTCTCCTTATTACGTAACTATACGAACTGTATGAATAGCAATTTATATTCATGTTTGTAGAAATGTTCTTTTAAGTGCACAGCGTCATTGTATTGTCTTGTGCTCGATTGTGCAGCGAAAACAGTTCAGTTTTAGCATTTATATGAAGAGGTACATGTGCTCTCTAATTGCCGTTTAATAAATTATTTTCAATTTCGGGTTAAAATAATACAAAAGTATGTAATTAATTCACGCATTTAATTCTTTCAATAACCATCTCTCCCGAGTCTACTGAATATTTTCGTCAAGCTAAAGAGGTGTTTTTAAAACTCTGATCATTTATGAACTCGTTCAGCACACGCTTAAAGTTTCTTCTAGTGCAGAAGACTCGATCGAAAATGTATATAATAACAACAACAAAACCCAACCTCCAAATTTTTTTCAAATAATCCTTTTACATATAGCTTATGGCAAGTATAACAGTATTTCCAGATCGTCAAACTAAAGTCAAATCATTCTTTCGGTCTGCTTGTTGGGGACGAAATGATACTTTTTGAATCGCAATGTATGAGATGCCCAACTGTGCTATCAATAACGTGTGCAATCGCTTATACATTACAAATTCTTAATAATAAGCACTGTAAAAAATATGTTTACAACAAACTTTAATTATTAATGTCAATGTGGTTTATAATTTAATTAGTTAATTGTTTTTCAGTAATAATGACTTTTTGATGTAAAAATATTTCGATTAAGCGATGAAGGTTTTTGGCAATATAAATTCATTAAAATAAAGTTACATTATTAATGCTTATATTAATTAACCTAAATTATAATATGCCTAAAAATAATTATTAATATGTCTAAATTTATTAACTGGTTTTCAATTAATCAGAATTTCTGACTTGACAATTTCACTATTATAAACTGTGAATACCGTTCTGCAGTCTGCAGTCATCACTACATACCAAAAGTAAATTTTAAATTACATATTGATATTATATGCAATTTAATGATTGAATAACAATACAGATTTTTAAAAATATTATTTCCAAGAAATACAATATTATTATTCTGAACCAAATTTAATCATTACAAATTTCTTTGATTATTAATACTTATTAACCTACTTAGAAAACAAGGAAAAAATAATAAGAAAAATACATACCGTCCGTTTCAGCTCCGTAAAACTTGTTTTTGTTGAGAATTCTCCTTGATCTAACCTAAAACGTAAACATAACCCCACTCAATCGCGCGCCGGCGAATTTTCAAAGTCAACATACATCTCACAAAAAGAGTACACTCATATCAATTAAAGGCGGAACGCGTACGAATAACACGGCGCGAAGCGAACTTGGACTTGAACGATATCAGCCAGCGTAACGTCTAAGGATAAAACTTTTAATTGGCTGAAAGCGAAATGCCGGCAAAATTGCTCCGTCAAACTCGGCGCTTCTTACCCGCCTCTCGCTCTCAATCAAAGTTGCAGCTATACGAAAATAGGCGCAACTTCGCGCGAAGGTGCTGCGCTGCTCGCGCAAAGAGCAAACTCTCTGTTTGGCTTTGCTCGTACTCTCTATTTGGGCGGCTTGAGAGAGGGGTGAGAGAGAGAGAGAGAGAGGGAGAGGGAGAGAGTCCGTTAAACAGTCGACGTCTCGGCTTCTTCGGAAAAAAGGAAAACTAATATCCCACAGACTCGTTAATAATGCAGATGGGTTCAAGAAGTCGGTGCAGATCTCACTATTTTCTCCTGGGATGATTAATCTCGACGCGTTTTCTGTTTTCCAAGGTTCGAATCAGTGGCATTTAAATAGCTTTAAAATGAATTAATAATTCTGATGATATCATGACAATATCATACTTTTCAAAAATCACTTTACAAAATACTATTGTTATGTTAAAATTTTTTATGACCCATTTGTAAATAGTCAAATAAAAGATTGGTTTTATTTTACATGCATTCTTTTTGTTATCACAACTATAAATAAGAAAAGTAAAATTTAACCCAGATATGTCATTATAAAGCATCGGAGATTACATATTCCCTTGAACGAATATATATATAAATGTTCTCTATCTTACATCAGAATGTGATATAAGGTTGCTCCTGATAATTTAGACATCCCCCTGGGGTACTCAATCGCGTTATTAAAACAGCGCTTTCAAGATATATTGATCCGATCGAGAACAATGATGCTTGAAATAGTATTGCTATAACAAGATATTTTTATTCACTGTCTACAAATAAAATTATTGTATATCTGTTCTACGTGAAAAAAGAAAGCTCTTATTTATAAAAAAAATTTATAAAAACTAATTTCTTTATTCTTCTTACAAGGCACGTCTGAAAATACCTATTAAAATTAAAAATTCCAAAGTTGAAACAACTGCGTCAAAATAACGTTTAAATCATCCTGAAATACTTCGGGAGGAAAAATCTTTCACGTACTCCTAGCGCTCGACATTTTCATAAGACGCGCCATTTTTCAGGCGCGCCGGAGGAGGTGGAGTAGTTGGACAATTCGCGCGGAACTTGTCGTAATTTCGCGGGAAGAAACGACGCGCGGAGCATTCCAGCGCGAGCTAGCGCGGTTTTTCCTGGAGAGAAAATCGTCGCGTATTCCTCGTCCTTCGAGTTGCCCCTCCTTCCCCTCCCCGCCCTCCTCTGCCCTCCAACTCGTCCAGACGTGAAGTACGAGTTCTCGAGGGCGGGAAAGTATATCGGTGTGTCGCGCGCCGCGAGATAAAAAGCTCTTTTCGGATGAGAACGATGAGTGGAAGGAGGAAAGTTTAGATTTATCGTTTATGTTTTTTGAGTTTAAATTGTTGATTATGAGAGAGAACGTTTTATTTTCATTAATTATTACAAATTATCCTGCTTTCAGAAAAACTAAAGATTTGTTTTTATTTTCTTCGTTATTATTATCCTTGTTTCAAATCCTAACATCCAATAAAACCATTCAAAATCTAAAACATTAACGTTCTCGTACAAAATGTATACCCAAAAATAAAACACCCTCAGCAGCTACAAATCATAGGCCCGAATCATCCCGCATGATTGAAAAAAATGTTCCACCCTCATAACATTTTCATCGTCCCGCTGGCATCTTCGGCCCATCATCGTTAAAGCATACTCGGCAAGCGCTACATCATGAGCCCGCCCGCCTGAGGGTCAGAAGAACGAGGGTCGCATTCCTTCCGAAATTCACGGAGCGGAAGAGGCATTCCCGGGTGTTTTATTGGCGGAATTATTAATGACCGTGAGGCGATCATGACTATTACACTCGAGAGATGCGCGCTTGTATCAGTTAGGCTTTATGTGCCGGAGCCTTTCGTGTGTGGCCCTGATTATTTTCACTGCTCCATCCCGACGAGGATGAATATCACGTTATATTTCTGTGAAAATTAGTAGATGGGATACTTTGTCATTGAATTGTATTTATGAAAGCCCGTACAAGTAGCGCATGAATCTTTATTTATTCCTGTCTTTTATTCATGAGACATCTCTCGAGATGAATTACAGTGTTAGCGAGGAAGTAGCGATTTGAGAGTCGATAAAATCAATTTTTAGACAATCATTATTGACGATTTGTAGTAATTTTTACGCGGATATGATTCCTTTTATCATGAAAAATAAAATGTTTTTCATACATAAACTTCAGAAGTTTAAACACCATTTATAATACAATATTAATAATAAATTCATTACTAAAAATAAAATGCTTTTTGCACATCAACTCGAGGAGTTTAAATACGATTTAAAATAATAAATTATGAATTTAAATTAATGAAATATAATTAACATGTATTAAACATCAAAGAAATTAAAATTTATTACTACTCTTATAATTAAAAAAAGAAAATTATATAACAGACTTTTTATTAATTTATGCCAGCTCAAACTTTCTCAATAAAAATTAAAAAAATTATATCGTTACATATTCAGTAAATAATTTTATATTTTTTAACTATACATCGCAAATTCTTTCCCTTCGCATATTTAAACGGTTCATTCCGCGCCATTTAAAGATGAAACGCTCATATAACATTCATTCCAAAAAATACACTCATTGACGCTGTACGCCCCCTATGAAATTTCGAATCAAAACTTTATCCATGGGCTCTCGTTGTATAATGCGCTTTTAACGATGTTTCCTCGACGAGCTGCAGTGCGGCGTTTAGCCGGCCGATCGAGAGAACGAGCCCTATCCCATATACGACAAAGATAAATCGACCACTTCAAAATTTATACGTTATATTGTTTTATACGTAAGCGAACGTAGGGGAATAGTAGGGGGATGATGGATGGGGTACCGCGCACAGAGTCGATCTTGGCATATAGGGACCTAAAAAGAGAAGAGTAAGAGATGCGACGCCAGCGATGATTCGCCGTCTGCTCTTTTTTTTAAGAAACGTGGTGTAAAAAACAATTTTTGAAAAGATTATTTCTGATTTTTAAATGAATAAAAGTATTGTAACTTATATGTATATCCTTTTATCAATCATCTTTTATCTGTATAAATTAGATCATAGTTAAAATAATTTTTTTTAAAAATAAAATATATTTTCAAATTAAATAAATCAAATTAAAATAATGATTTTTTTTTGTTTCAGGTGAGCTCATTTATTAGAAGAACTACCGTGGTTCAGCAAAGACTGTAATTACATGAGTTGGTTCGTATATTCGTACCCTAGTAGAAATCTGAAGAAAATCTTGAAATGGCTATTATGAAAGTATTTAGGTTTATCTAAGAAAAACGCCTATATGTTGCTTGGATGGAATTATTTTACTGATCATTCTCAATATTTTTTGTCATACTATCTAATTTAAGTTATGTAAAAATATTTGCAATTCAACGAGTCTGATATATTAACTGTTGCTAAACTACCAATGATACAAAATTAGCAAGAATTTGTTTTTTTTTTTTATTTTTGAACGTAATTTTGTAACATTTCTACTTTCACTATTTATTCATTAACTAAGAAATGGATATAAGTTGAAAAATTTAGAAAATGGCTAATAAAAGGCTAGCGTCCATATTAACATTTTTGCATTACATCCGCCACACAGAAAATGATTTTGATTTCTATAAGAGTATCGTTACATATATAATTAAAATAAAGAATACGTTGTTAATTTATAATTTCATTATATTCTTTTCCCAAACAATTAACACATTACTAGAAACTAGAAAATTATCTTACAATGAAGTCTTCTAAGTGCAAATAAAATCCGTGAAGAAAAAATTCTTGACACCTTTGTAAATGCGTTTCTACAAATAAAGTGTCTCAACAACAGCGCGTAAAGCATGCTTTCTTTCTCTTTCTCTTTCGTGCGAGTACACGCGCATGCGCGAAGTGCCTGTAATAGAAAAAACGGAGCAAGAATTCCGTAAACAAATAAAAGACTTGTATATATGTATACCGAGCTCGAGAGAAAAGCTTTCAAGGGTGTGTGGTTTCCTCGTACGAATCGACGTGGAGTTCGACCTCTCGCAGCTTTTACTCAGAGAAGACTCGAGGGAAGAAAACCGTCGGAAGTCATCCAAACTGAGTCGAGATAAAGACGTACCCTTCTTATAAACAATGTCTTAGTCTTCAGGGCTCAATATATATTTGATTTTTTGTTTTAATCTTTTTAAGTTTTTAATTTTGTTGCAAGGTGCAGTGGAAAAAAATCCATATAATTAGGTTACTTATTTGTTAAAGTAAAACTATTATTCATTGTAAATATTATAAACTAATGTTAAAAAAATTGTCTTAATGATAGCTTTATTCTGAAATATTCTGATTTATCACCCACTTAACCAGAAAATCTTTAAAGCAAAAAAGCACTCTACTATTTACTCCTTTAACCATGATACGCGTCTCTTAAAAATCTACGCGTAAACTTTACCCTCCTCTAAGCGCACAAAGGGATGAAAATAAAAATCGCCGCTTAAGTCATCCATGGAGCCATGCATGCGCGCTTTGGGATGCGGTGCTATTAGTAGGGTGAACGTCCATCCAGCTCCTTGTCGTCGCTCAAAGAGATATTTTTGCTTTGTCTTGGCGCGCCCGCTCACCCACTCTTCGTCGAAGCTTAATGGATGTTTTTGGTCTGATGGCGATTTTTAGTGGCGAGGCAGGGTTTTTCTGCTTGTTTTGCGAAGGGTGGGCTGTCGCGTTGCCTTTCTGGAATCTCTTCGAGATTCCGCTTAAGAAAGGTTGGCACTAAAGCGTTTACTCTTTTTTTTATCAGTGGGTATCGAGTTTAGTGTAAGGAGAAACCTTACAATTTTTCGCAATTAAAATGTGAATTACAGTATACTTAAGGAGATATAATTACTACCAATAAATTAAGAAACAATTTTTCAAATTTATCATATTAAGTTCTGGATTTTCTATATAAGACTGTTTAACCTACAAAAGAATTTAAAAATAATTTTGTAAACACTTAAACAAAACTGTATTTTAAGATTAAAAACAAACGGAAAAAAATGTTAAAATAAAGAGAAAAATCTTTACATTTGTATTACGTTTGTACTTAATCTGTAAAATAATAAACTTTATTTATACATATTTTATTTAAAACAACAATTTTATGTAATCATGAATAAAAACACAATAATTTCGAATGTTGAATTGAATAAAAGCTGTAACAGCTACAATTTTTTAAAATATTTATTTTAATTTTAAAAATAAATCACAATACACTGACAAAAAGAAATCTTTTCAGTTAGTAAATATCATTCTTAAATGAGAATGCAGAAAAATTCTATTTAAAAAATCATATTTATAAAGTGTTAAGAAACGTGGATTGATAATCCATAGATAGGTTAGGTGCATTTGTTTGTATTTAAATCCAGCGTGGATTAATTATTAAGACACGGTATTACCTGTAAAGATTTCTTTTTTTCAGTGTATATTTCTAAATTATATATTTCAATTGTGCACTTTATTGATAATTAAAAAAAAGTTAAATTAAAATTAATTAATATTCAATTTAGTTTAAAAAAACTCCAATTAATATTAAAATTTTATTTTGGGTCCAAATGTTCTTCCATTACTTTTATTTTACTATTAAATACATCCACGTATTTTTTACAATTAGAACAGAATATGATGGCAACGTTTTTAACTTTAAAATTGAAGTAAAAATTATAAAAGTTTCGTTTGAAAAATACGTTTCATTTTATTTTCTTCTGCAAATGATTGAAAAAGTTATATACATCCATGAAACCGATGGACGTTTGGAAAGTTAAAAATTTAATAGCAGGCAAAAGCATTTCTGCAAATTTCAACTCTCATTTCACCAGGAAATTCACTTATATCACCATAAAAATTTAAACACAAAAAATATTTTTCCATAAAGTTTCAGCACGACAAAAATCGAAAATATCATGATTTCTTGTTGCAATGAAAAATTTGCATAATCAACGGGAGGAATCAGCCGAAATCGAGCGTGAGAAAATAGCGCAGCGTGCTTCGAAAAAGCTACGAGCGCGTGTTCGATGCGTGTATATTTTCAACATTATCACCGTGCACCAGCCGGAAAAAGGCAGCACGCGGGCTCGTAATGAATATTTATGAAACGCTTATCATCGAGCGTTTATTAAATCGTTTTTGCGATCGCTAATGCCTGGGGAAATATTTTTTTCTCGCAGCTTCGTTATTGAGCTTTAGTGGCTGGATGATGTTAGCGTGGGTGGAACGAGAGGCTTATAATTAATTTGTGCGCGCACACGCGACGCTAATTAACTGCACTATTCGAATTTCATCGTTTAAATATTTGACGTCAGCTCTGTTGTTTGCCGTTCATTTGTTTAATGTGGTATGATTTTGGGACGGCTGCATTCGCACGTATTGTTAAAATTTCTCGCGATTGGGCTTCGAAATTAACTTCAAATGGGATAAGTGTGAGGTCGGTGAACTGTGCTGAGCGATGAAGTTTTGATTTTCAACTTTTATTTTAATTAGCGGCATATTAATTTGAATTTTGATTGTGAAGTCGTAAAAACTTATTCATAACGTAGAAGTAATTAAGATCTTTTTTGTGTAAATAAATTTTTATGGCCTTTTTAGGTCAAATTTCTAATGAATTTAAATATTATTTTCAAAACATTAATTGTTATTTCATTTTTCCTAGAAAGAATTACTTTTACAAAAAAAAAAAAAATTGACATCTCAAACACAGTATATTCAAGAAATCTTACTAACATCAAAATTGAAACCTCAATCCAACCCGATACATCCAATTAGATAATTTCTGTCTGTCTTTCCAGAACCACCTTACCCAAGAACATATGCATCGTTTATAAAATTCTCCTTTCCAACCCGATGAATAATTCACGAGTTCCCCCGGAGAAAAAAGAAAAGACGCACGGACTAAGAAGACCGAGCTGGAAAACACACAGCGTTTACGCGCACCGGGCAAAAGTTCGACCGGAAGTTTCGACGTTCGATCGTGCGGAGGCAATGATACGTTGCGGTCGGCTTCTTATTCCGTTTATTCAAAGTTCGACTGATCGCAGCTTCCAACTATACTCTTGGAATACGGTTTTCAGGAAGCCGCGAGAGTTCATGCGTTATGGTGTTTTTGTAGAAGAGCACGTGGACTGTTCGGGTCAGAGATTTGGAAATTTAATTTATGTTATTTTTTTTATAATTTAAGAATTAAATAATTATTAGTCTTTTATGTTAGAAAAAATAAAATTTTATAATTTGCAAAAAGGAATGAAAATAAAACTAATTATAAATTACTATTAAGTTAATGAAATAAAGATTAAAAAATTTCTTTTTCAATAAGAAATCACTATAAAGTACTACGTGAAAAACGTACTAAAAATTGATTATCTTTTATATAAACTAAACTATTAACTAAAGTCGTTTACTTTATTTTTCGAATTAAAGGAAAACAATACGTCGCCCGTTGATTTACTTTTCAATATTCCGTTAAATTTGATTTTCCATCTCGTCAAACGACAACGAACTTTCGGCAGCACATGTTATTCCCGGAAACGTCAGCTTTGAAACACTCAAATCAGAATTTCGCCGAGTGGAATAAAAAACCTTGCGTCGTACTTCTGCAACGTACACCGACAGTTTATATCTGCTTCCATTTCGAAAAAAAAACACAATACGACAAACTAAACAAAACACTTGTAAACCGCCGTCCATTCGATTTCGGACCTATGAAAGTCTCGACAAAAGCGGAAAATTCGCGGCGAGACCGTGCTCTCGAAAAAAGCGATCGCACGCGACATTCACTGGATGCTGGTCAGAAAGCTCTCGAGTTTCAACACGGACATTACTTTAGCCGCGTCGTTCCGCGTTTTGGATCGACAATAGCCTCTCCGATTTGCCCGCGCGTTTGCTTCGTTCTTCGCTAGTTTCTCTCTCCCTCCCCTCTCTGTCGATCTCTCTCTCTCTCCCCCTCTCTCTTTCTCCTAAGTAGATTTTGACCGCGATAAGATGAATGAGGAACTCTTGCATTGATGCTTCTCATGTTTTTCCAGCTTTTACGCTTATATATACAGTTAGGAGAGAGAAGAGAAATAGTTTTAGGAATAATAAAAGAAGGTTAGCCGATTGTTTGTTGATTCATTGTGTTTAATGAGTTGAATGGAGTAGGAATGTTTGCAAAGAGAAAGTATGCTGAACATCGATTTTCTTTTATCATGGAAAAGAATGTTGGTTTTAGCTTAACGAGATTGTTTCAAATAATTGTTGCTGTAGTGTGTTGGTATTTTATACAATATAGTTCGTTGATGGAATCGTTAAATAGTCTTATACTTTTTTAAATGTAAAAATCCAGATAATCAATTTTTGTAAAGACAAAAATTTTGAATGTTGATCTACGTATTTGATGTATGTTGTCGATTTTCGGGATTTTTATCCTTATGTATCTTGATTTTAGGAACTTTTACCTTTCGGATTTTTCAACTTCGGAATAATTTTATTTGAATTTTCTGATTTTCGGCATATTTATTTTCTATTAATT
>UELX01000970.1:0-54967 GCA_900480035.1 Eupelmus urozonus
CACCCCCATCCCCCAAAAAAAAACCAACCCAACCATATATCCCATCCACTCTCTCCCTCACTTCCCCCGCAACGGAAACCTTAACGGTCCCATCAACCGCCCGCAAAACTCTCCCTCTCTCAAGGCGCGATTATTAGAAAACGTTGCGCGCCGCACACAAACCAGCCACCCATATATACATACACACTGTCGCCCGAAGAAGCGGGCCCTCCTAATTTACGGCTCATCTTCTCTCGTCGGGCCCATCGCCCGCACACACACACACAGCCTTGCGCGCGACTCTATGAGTCACGTTTTTCGCCGGGCCCGCCGGCGATTTATGTAGAAAGACAGAGTGGGGGCATAAGCGTCTTCTCTCTCTCCTTCTGTCCGTCCAGCGATGATTCACAAACTAGTTCGCGCCCTCGTGACCGGCGCGCACGCGCGCAGCGGTCCGTCTGGAATGCAGCGGCGGCTGTGCTCTCTCTCTCTGTGGGATGCACATTTTCTTTCTCTGTATTTGTGTAAGTATATACCGTACCGCGCGCGCGCGGTGTGCTTTCCTAATCTCTGGCTGTTTTGCTTTACGAGGGAGCAGCCGTTGAAATGCACCGGGGGTTTAAGGGGGGCAGTCAGCTAGGTGGGCGGCCGCGAGGTTTAAGGCCGATCGCTATTTGGGGAATTCGACTTTGGCGTGGAGATGCGCGCGGATAACGTTTTTTTTTTTTGTTTTTTTTTTAGATGTGTAAGGTTTGGGATGCGAAGGTTAGTGGAGGGACGGTGAGAGTATGGTGTTTTAAGGTGAATTAAGGGGGTATAGTAATTATGATGTCAAGATTAGAGACGGTGATGCAACTTTTTTTTATCCGACTGGAAGTCGCCTATTTTCTTTATCGGTCCAACTATGACTTAAATTCTGGAGGTTTGAGTAAGCAGGTAGTAAAGATAAAATTGTGTAGTTACGAAAGAATAAGGTTGTCAGGTACTTGACTGCATACGTGAGTATACATAGTGGGAAATTCATCCCGGCGATAGAGTTTTTATGCTGCATTCGTTCATTTTTTCCAAATGAGTCAGCGCTATGAAGGATATTTAGATTCGAAATTTTATTATGATTCATCGCTTTCACGAAATTCGACGTTTTATTGTGACGCCGTGAGATAGACATTTTTGGAGATTCTCGACTCTTCTTTAAATTGAATGACTTATAGAAATGTTTCGTCAGATCCATGGATTCTTACAATAAGTACTAAATAAACAAAACGTATTGCTGTTTCTTTTATGAAGATATACGTTCAAAAACACCCGAGATTATTTTTTCACTAAACTTTTCAAAGCTTTTCAGAAAATTAAATAAGCCCCTAATTCGCGCATAAAAAAACAACTTAACAAAACTCGTAAACCAGACGTTTTTAATTAATTTTAAACGACCCGCCAACAAAACCCCTAGAAAAAAAACACTTTTCCATGCATAAACCATAAGCGGCCAACAAACCCCCGTTCTCTCCTTACCGATCAACCAAAGCGCCTTACGAGGGCAATTAAAAAATTCCAAGCCGAGAGTCCCCCTTAAAAGTTTCACGTCGGCGCACAAATTACCGGCAATTCGGCCGCGCGCGCGTCCCACGTTTTCCACAAAAAGAAGGAGTCACTAAAGTCATACTTCGACGTCAAGGCCACTGCTCTCTCGATGCACTTTAACCGAGAGTGACAGGTATGTATGCGCGCGCGTGCGAGGAAAATGAGAAAAGCGCGTGAGAATCGAGTGAGGCAATGCTTTTTCCGAGGTTTCTTCAGTGTGATGCAAATTTTGATTTTGGTAGTACGTGAGTTTTCTCGGGTTAGTATCAGGTACGGGCACAGCTGGGAGCTGTTCACCTGACGTGCGGGAAGTCACGGACGAGTTTTCTGTGGAGATTGACTTTTCGTTTCGGTTGTGGTTGGTTCTTTGTTTTGAGGGAGGGAGAGGGAAGTTTTATGGAGTTCGGGATGTGAGATTGAATGCGGGTGAATGAGGTGTTAATTTGAATCGTAAAAATTTTGTGTTAATTTGCTTTTTTAAGTGTTAATAGGGTAGGTTTGGAGGAATGTTTGTGTTTAAAGCTGAATTAACTCAATTCTTGAAAATACTCTAATGTAGCTACAAAAAAGTTTTGACTTTAATGTTAAGAATGTTAATAACAGAGCAACAGCAAAGTATTATTATAGTAAGTGATGAATACTTAAATATTAAAAAGTGCATTTCAAATTAGTTAAAAAAAATCTAATAATTATGTTTTTATAATAAAAAAGCAGTATAAAAATATTTCCAATTATAAAATATCGCGTCTGCAGCAGTATTCAAACCTTGTGCCACTTCCGAAAAATAGTCTTAATTTCCGTCTGTGTTATACGTAACTTTATGACGGTCGAGAAAAATATTTGATCCGCTGCCAAAAATTTTCTAACAGTGTACAACACAGATTATTCAATTTATCCGTTACGCTCTAACAATCCATTTACATAATTAACATTCTCTAATTCATCTGCATTAATTTGGACCGAAAATACCAGCGGTTCCGGCAACTTTTTACTTTATACTCGCAATTATCGAGCCGCGCAATTATATTAAATTTTACTTTCTTAATCTCGCGCGCAATAAAAGTATTCGGAAATTCGCACTGTGATACTTAAACATAGTTGCCGGAAGAATATTATTTGAATAACTTGCGAACGTAAATCAGTCGGTTAGATGAGCTTGTTGCGCATAAGTATAGTGATAAATTTTGCTTAAAATCATTGTCGGATGTACGATTCTCTCGAGTTTTTGAATTATTCGTTTCTGCATATCGAATTATGGACAATTCTTAAAATAACGAAATTTAAGAACAGCGATTCAATATTTTTGAATTATCAAGGCCCGCAAACTAAAATAAAAATCCTCAATATCACGTCAGCAGCTGCCAAACTAAAAATCCCGGCGCTCATCCATCACCTCAACGTCCCTCCAAAATAAAATACCCACACTCCAAACGATCGGAAACAAAACAAAACGAAACAAACTAAAATAAAAAAAAAAACATTCCAAACTCGAACACAATCGTCCCAGCGGCGCAATAAAACAATCGTCCAGCCATATAACTCAGCTTTCAAATTAGAGCCAATACCTCATCCACTCCCTGCACCCACTCCATAAATTTCCCCTCAACTTTCATCCTCCCTAACCTCCACCATCTCTCCGGAAGAAATCCACACATACACACACACACGCAGCAGCCAGCAGCAAAACTCGTCGGCGGAAAAGCAGCAGGAGAGGTAGGGATCCGAGCGAAATGCCGGGAATGCCTCCACTACCACCACCACCAGTGCCGAAAGGTGCTGTGTACGCAGGCGCGGTGGAGTCCGGCGGCTACGGCGGCTCAGCGGCTCGTAGCGGCGCGCGCCAGCCTCAAATCGCATGGAGAGAGCCGACGGGCAATACACGCGCGCGAGCCGATCTTCTCCGCACTGACACGAGCTTTGAGCAGAGCGTATATACAGGGGCCTGAGAGAGAGAGATAGAGAAGTTTTTGCAGTTCGAGTTTTTTCAATTTAACGGGCGAGTAAGTCGCGGTTTGTTGGTGTGCAGCGCAAGGAAGACCGGTTGAGTGATATTGTATATATATATATAGCAAGAAGGAGCCGGCTTAACGCGCAAGGCCAATCGGTTTTTGCCGCTTCGACTATATATACAGAGAAACTCCTGAAGCTCGAGTGATATCCGCTAGCAGACAGATACATACCATGGCGCAGCTGATCAGCATCAAGCTGTCCCGCTTCGACGGCTCGCCCTGGGGCTTCCGGCTCCAGGGTGGCAAGGACTTTGGCACGCCCCTCATCGTCCAGAAGGTCAGTCCCACATTTTTCCCCCCTTTTTATCACCTTCGACTTTATCATCGAACGATCGCTATATATATTTGAAAATTCGCGCCGACATGGAATCGCCCAAGGGTGAGAGCTGTGTTGTTCGATCGAGTATGTGTATATAGAGTCTGCGCCGGTGCACGCGAGCGCGATGTGTGATCCAGTTTTAAATATATCCCGTATACGCGCGCGCGCGCGGGGAAATCGGTGAAGGCAGCCTGTGACTTTTCTCTCCCCGCGCGCGGCTTCTAAAAGAAGTTGCCCGGTGTATTTATAAAAGTGTAAAGCCTGTTGTGCGCGGCTGGAAATAAAAAAGGTCTGTTATACCGTCTATATGAGCGTTGGATTTTACGGTTATTACAGGCATTGATTTCCCGAGCTTTCGGCGGAATTGTTCTGGTTTCGCGCCGATGGGTGGATAAGTTACTGCCGAGCGGACGAGACGAAATAAAATTCCGAAGGCGACTGGCAGGCTGCCCTTGTCCGCTAGAATGTCCGAGATATTGGATACGCGAAACTGGTGCTATTACCATAATTTAAGCTTTAAAAGCTCGCTTATCGGCTGGCGGGACGGGTAATAATAATTGACGAAAATAGCTGCTATAGAATCGGCGAAAAATTTTTTCCAACGAGCTCGCCGCTATAAATCGACACTGGAGTATTCCAAGCTCGCGTCGGGATTTATTAGCGACCGATTATTTACGCTTAAACGGCCAATAAATAGTTAAGCAAACAAATAGCGGCAGGCTGAAATTTATTAAGCGCAACAAGTCCCGATAAAATAGCCGAGCGAATTCCCAGCTCGGAGAGAATAGGCGCGTTGTCTTGTTTACTCGAAAAGCTAACCGACGCTCGATCTTTTATGCCCCCGAGAATAGAACAGCCGTTCATTCAGCATTAGCGGAACGTCTATTTCCCCAGCTCGACGCGCCACTTGCACCAAAGCACCTCGACTTCCAAATTCTCTATCTACCTACTCCTATACAGACGTGCACTCGTCTCCGCTTCTGCATGCTTATTACGTAAGTCTAGAGAGTCTCTCTCGGTGATACAAAGCTCCGGTGCATTCTCTGAAGCTCGGAGGGCGGCGGGCGCACCTGAGAGAGCAGTAGAGCGATTGTCGCTTGCTTGCGCGCGGATCGGAATAATCCGCTCTCTGCCAACGGACTCGCGCAAGCTGGCTGCTCTCTTCTCGTCGTGTTTTGGCGAGGAGGCGCCTTGGTAACTCGAGACGCGCGGCCCGCTTGCTTTTGCCGAGGCGGCTGCGCGCCGGGGAGAGATGGAGAGGAGAGCTTTTTGTATGGGTTTTAAGGGGGGTTTTTGAGGGTGGAAGGAGGCCCAAGGTCGCGGGGGTGTTGGGATGGATTAGCGGGTGTGGGGATGTTGTTGGAGTGGGTGGATGTATGTGTTGGGAATGGAGGGTAGAAGTGGTTTATTTGGGTTGGTTGGTTGTGGGAGGGTTGAGGGTTAAGGGGAGGTTGGGTTATTAGTTGGAGTGATTTTTTGGAGAAATTGCGGGGAAATCGTTACATGAACGGAATCGGGTTGGTTGATCAGACGTGAAAGAGGGATGTTTGGTTTAGATACTTTCTTTTTAAAAATTGCGTTATACCGTTAATGAATTTTCATATAAATATGCAGGAAATGCATAATATAAAAGATAAATAATGTACCAGCTGATAATACAACAAAAACCGATAACAATAACGTTCGATAAACACAATAATTACTTAAAAGTCAAGACACGCATTAGTCATAACGCAATAACCAATAGCCACATCGCAAAACAATAAGCCCCGCAACATTGTAAAATCGACTAATTAAAAACTCAATCGCTTATCACTCTGACAGCGAGTCGCTCACCGCCCGGCTATAACAAAGTATAAAGCCCGCCGACGGCTCTGCTATGTAAGCACAAACTCGGCTAGGGACGTATACACACAAATAAAGTGACGAAATCCTGGCCGGCCGAATAATGCAAGCCGCGCCGAAAGCCGCGCATTTTTGTACGTTAGCAATAAACGAGCCACCTTCGCGCGAGCAGCTGTCTCTCGCGCATTGACCCACTTTAGCAACCCTCCCGATTCCCGCCTTTATTTCGCGCATCTCGTGTATTTATGTAGTTTTATTTCTATATGCTTCGGCTTGGACTGTGATGTGGGTTGGAAATTGGAAAAAACGCGCGTCATCGCAAGTGTGAGAAAGAGAAAGGATGTATATGTAAGCCGTGTTTTAGTTATAGGTGCGCGTATACGCTTCGTGGAAAATCCGGAGTTGCGGTATATATCCGAGCGATGCGTCAACCAGCCGTTCCGTGCGGTAGAGGAGGCCGATAATTAGTTACACGCGTGTATGCGTTGCTGAGCAACCGCGCCGTGGAAAATTAATTTTGGGAGTGCAGCGCGAAGTGGTCATTATTATTGGCGCCGTTATTGAAGCGTGATGCGACGGTCTGGTAATTAATGATAAGAGAATGAAAAAAACCTTGTCGAGCTTGTAAAATCGTTCTCTACGTATCATTAATTTTCTTTACCTCAATAATAAACGCTCTTAATAAAACTTTTATATTTAACGAAATTATCATTTCAAAACCTTTCATGCAAACGTAAACATTAAGACCATCCCAATCCATCCCTAAACCGGCCAATAACCAACCAATCATCACCATCCACCCACACCCACTCAACAATAAAAAAAAGACATATCGACGCATAATCCCCATCGGAAAAGCTCTCCGATTTCGTAAATCCTCCCGCTCTCTCTCTCTTTCATCGGCGCGTCGCGCTTGGTGCGCTCTCGCGCTCTGCGAGGAAAGAGAGCTGGTAATCCGAGGCAAATTATTTGGGCGTTCTATTTCGAGAAGGTGCCTTTGCGAAACACGGCGAGCGCGCGCGCTCTCGCCTCGCTATACGCTCACGTCGGCTGGCTCGGCTGTACGTCGCGCCGTCGACGCGGCTCGTCTCTCTGACCGCCGTTACTGTGTGTGTGTATATCTCGATAAAATAAAATTTTTTTTGAGATGCGAGTTTTTTTTATTTTTAAGGGGGTGTGGATTTCGGTTGGGGGTGGATGGGAAAGTTGGATAGAGTGGGTACGCACGTGCTTGAGAATTATGTTTTAGTGGGTTATTGAGTTGGATCGGTTCGTTAGGATTCGTTCATTGATGATCGGTTAGTTTACGAAAACATCATGGTTCGACGATGAAAGGCAAGATGTTCCGCGAGATTGTGACGAACGAGAGATTCTCGACGGGCGCCGCAGCATTGGAAAGTGTTTTTCCCGAAGCTTGTAAACACGTGTATTATTCAACTCGGAAATAGCGCTTCGTAACTTTCGACGCTTATTTTTAGATCCCGCGGCGATCGGCTTTGTTTACGATCGTCAATTTTTATTTTTGCAACGCTCCGCTCATATCTGCAAAAATTCACTCTTCCACCCGTTACACACACAAGAAACAGTTTCCCGCTTTCGAAATTCCCTGAAACCCACCGAGCCTTAAGCAAATTTACTTAACGAACTTACCCGAAGCTCCGGCTAATAAGCTAAAGCGTCGGCAAAACCTGACGTTACCTCGAGAACGCGCACAGGATTAACATAAATACAGCCCCCTCTTCCCCCTCAGCATCCTCGTATATACTCCAAAAACAAAGAAACTTCCGTATATACACCCTGCTGTATTTCGAAGGTCGCGCAGCGCGCATACCGATCGGAACCCAGAAACCCAGTATACAGCGCTCAATGAAACGTACACGGCCAATGAATAATCCCGGCAATCAAAATACGTGCCGTCGTCCAAACAATAGACCCGAAAACAAACACGCAGCTCCCGGCGTTTATTATCGAAAACTTCACGCCCGCCGATAAGCCAGCTCATCTCGTACACACCGCTTAAAATCGATTTTCCTCGAAGGTTATGCGTCTGCACTCGCGAGACGGAAAAAAGAGCGTCCGTTTGTGTGTACACTTGACACGTGGAAAACGGCACACTTTTCACCCGCGGCGCGGAAGGCCAGCCGCGAATCACTTTCGCCGTGTCAGCGCGTATATATACTTACCGGTCTTGTTCGCCTTCGCCGCGAGTGTATATATGCGTACCGGTCGCGAAAAAGAGAGGGGGGGGGGGGTTTAACAAAGTGCGTTTGGGTGTAATGCGCGGAATGCCGCTTGGTTATTCCGTTGTTTTCTGAAGTAAGTGTATATATACTTGGGTAGTTTTGCAACTCGCCTTTGTTGAACGCAGCAGAGTGGATCGGTATATATAAGCCACCTTGATCTTTCCGCGCTGGGTATAATCGATTAACCTACGTGCTTTAACGTTTAAAAATACCGTATAGCTGGTAATGATTGCTTCTAATTAAACGGGCCGGCCGTTAAATATCCCACGATTACTTTCAAATCAACCTCTACACAAACACAGAGCCTATATCCTAGACGATAAAAAAGCCAGGCCAACTATCCAATGACTCAAGCAATTCTATTTCCCAGCGCAAACTTTCCGGGATGCACTTAAAAGCCAGGCACGAAAGGCCTTGCCTGTATCGCCTTATCGGCCCGTATATACATATACAAGCGTGCGCGCTCGCGTTTGTTCTCCGCGAGAGAGAGCCGAGCATATAACGTTTTCACCTTATATCCGAGAGCGTTCGCCGGCTGTCAGACGCGCGGATATGTGTACACGCTCGGCGCTGCGTGGATTTCAGACGGGGGATTAGCGGGAGGTTTGAGAAATTAATTAGCGGAGCGAGCTGTTCTCGCGATCGTTTTGCGAATGGGTTGGTGGGTTATGTGTGGTTTTGTTGGGTTGGGGAGGTTTTTTTTTTGGTGGAGTGGAAAGTTGGTTTGATGGGTGAGTGACAGGTTGGGAATTTTGAATGGGAAATATGAAGCTTGTGTGTGGGTGTTTTTTTAATTGGTGAGGAAGAGTGGGTTTGTCACTGCACGGCGATGTTCGAGTTATATAAGTTACAAGTTAATTTATAGATGTAATGGGCACGTTCCTGCAAAACATTCGTGCAGCGTGATAGCAATAATAACACCGTCCTTTATGCTCCCGATATCTATGCGTATTATTTTAAAACAACAGGTAGTTAACTAGCGCGCCGATAAACGTGTCGTGAATAACTCGCCAATGACTCACACACCTTTTAATCAGCTGTTAAAAACTAAAAAAAAAATATATTTTATTAATCACTCCACCAACAATGCAGCTCACAAAAAGCAAACCCTGCACACAATCAGCTTCAAAACCCTCCCAAAACTCCCAATAACTCCCAAGAAAATACAACGCGCGCCAAAACCCATAACCCAGCCTCTCCGCACAAAAGCTGCCCAATAATTCGCCGCTCCCCCGAGCAAACAACAAAGTATACTCCGGCAATAACCCGGCGCGATCTACGGCCGCATAAGCGGGGGAGGAGGCCGATATCATTTATCGCGCGCATTACGAGCCGGCCGCGCCGCGGGCGTAAATTTCGCGGCTTTACGAGCAGACTGAAAGTAGGATCGGCACGGACAAATCGCGGGAGCTGGATTGAATTTGTGGCGGGAGCGCCGGCTGTTTTTATTGGGGAGTTTTCGCGCGCGCGATGTAAGTTGCCGGTCGCGTTAAGTTTTATATGCAGTGAGAGTTACTTTGTCAGGGGGTTTTATGAGTTGGGTTGATCGTTAAGACGTGTGTGTGTGTTGGGGAATGGACGTCTGGTATATTTGGTGGGAGTGGGTGGCATGGGGTGGATAATGAGGAGGTATTGTTTGGGATTGTTTTGTTTGGGTTATGGTTGAGGATTGGTGGGACGAATTAAAATGTAAGAATACGATGCCGCTTGCTTGGTAATAAGGACGGAATTAGATACTGCTGGTTTGAAATGTTTATAGATGATATAGAGGTCTGTGAATAATTCGCCAATGAGAGTTCATTCACTCGTGAAATAAAAACTGTCTGAATCAAGAAGCTTGAAGGTCGTTTTCTCAAGTGCGTTTATTTGACGTGAAAATAATTCCAGAGCCCACATTCTTACTCGACATTTTCATTTTTAAAACTACATAATCATTTTCAAAAATCTCGCTTTACGCAGATACATTTTACATACCCGCATCCACAAAAATAAAACAAAAATCCTTACACTATACCCGTACAGACAATCACCTCACACACACAGCTCAGTCTCCGTAACCGATTACAAACCCCGAATTCTTCAAAAGCTCGCGTGGGTGTCATTGCCGTCTGACTTTTTGCCGATCTCTTTTCCCTCGCGCTCTCTCAGGTATTCTTTCCTCGCCGAAAATAAACCTTTGAGACACTCGGCTCGCTCTCCGGCTAATCCGCTCACGCGTGTAAATTCGCCTTAGTTCGCGTTTCGCGCCGCAGGGGTAGATGGTTTCGAGTTCTTGGATTACTGATTGATCGCGCGCTTCTGCCTCCGAATTTTCGATCGGCCGGCCTTTTAAATAAAGCGTAGGAAGCGGGTTATGCCGATTTGACGGGCGATAGAGCGATGGAATTCGTTTGACTAGGCGGGAGTCTATGTTTTCTTTTTGACTTTTTTTATTTTTAGAGCGTGCGATCTTTCGCTGTTTAGTTCTTAATCGTTCCTTCCATATTACTGACTGTAAAAATTGAATTGAAAAAAGTTTGGTATTTCGGTTATCCATTACCCCCAAGCATAATCCCCACACGCAGTAACTTCCATTACTCCCTTCCAAGCCGGAACCAGCTTAAAACCCAGCCAGGCTAAACGATTCGCCGAAATAAAAAAGCGGCATTCCATCGTCACTTTAAATCAAGATTCGCCGCATATAGCCCCTCAAGGGCCTCCAAGCGAAAAAAAAAAAACATTCATATATACGAAGAGGAACGAGAAACGAAGTAGTGGAGTCAAGGGCTCAGCTGCCGCGCGCGCGAGATGCGGCCGGCATGCGCGACACACCGGGGGAATAAATAAAAATCAAAGTCGCGAGAAAAACATTAGTGAGTAAGGTCGTTTATCACCGAGGCGCGTGTACAGTTTTTAGCCGCGGACGAATCCGGAGGGAAGGCTGAGAGAGGCTGAGTCTTCTGCGCACGGTACGAAATTTTTGTGCGAGAGCGGGAGGCTGGGTTCGAGCTGAGTGTTTATGCGAAAATCGTTGATTAAAGGAGGCTTTTCGGGGGTGATCGGATTACAGATTTATAGTGGGCATTTTTTTAGCAGAGAGAATTTTTCGGTTTTTGTTTTTAATAAAGATTTTTTGTTGTTTTTTTTCAAGAATTTTGCGTGACTAAAAAAGTTTTTTATTAATTGAAGTATTAAATTTTGTAAGAAAGTAAAATATTTATTTAAATTTATTCATAAAATGTTATGTTGTTTATTGTTCGAATTCGTTTACTATAACTTTGAAAAATACCTAATGAAATATTATTAATCCTTTATAAAATAAATCTGCAAATCTCAATAACCCTCCGCCAAATACCCTCTCACACCAAAATCAAAGCCTTACCGCATCCCCAATCCACCCACAACAATCCATCAAACCATCCACCTTCGAAATCCCCAACCTCCCACACCAAAACACTGCCCCCTCCCTGATCTTCAAAAAACACAAAAACTAGTTCAAGACCGCATACCACGCGCTCAACAGCCTCGCGCTTTTCCGGCCCGCAGCTCTGGGGTCGCGAAAAACGCGCGCTACAGTCAGGGTCAGCAGTGGGCAGCTCACCGCGGAGAGACTTTCGAAAGGTGACCTTCGCGCCGGGCGCGAGTTCACCAGAAATAAAACGAAACATCGCCGCGTGCCTTGGAGTCTCCGATGCCCGCGAGGTGAAAATTTTCGGCCGAGGAAAATGGCTGGGTGGGCGGGTTTGGAAAGGTTGATGCTTGACTGATGATGGCTTGTTGTAGTTTGAAATTGATAGGTCTGAGGGGGGTCGCTGTAAGGCAAGGAGATGGGTTTGATACTTTTTTCTGTTGAATTTTTTGGGGTGATGAAAGATTATTAATTTGTGGGGTTTTGAAAAATTGTAATGTTTCGTTGTCTTTTTGTAAGATTTATATCAATTTGTTGAATGTTAATATTTATTCGAATGAGGACAGCATGATGATACACTCGAGAAAATTGATTTAGTGTGTACTTGAATCTTAATAGCATAAAGTTACCATTTATTTATACGCAATCGATATAAAGTTAAATGAAACTTTCAAGCAGTCTTGCGTCTTACGTGAATTACACAAGATCCACCGAAAGATTAAATAAGCGTAGACATCTGTCAAATTCTAAAAATATCCCTTTTAGAACACAAGGCTCAGACAAACAAATATCGCACGGGGAAACAATTCCGAATAGACCGAGACTGACTAGCGCACAGACTGGCTTTCTCCTATAATTTACAGCTTTGTCAAAAATTATAAAATTTTCAAATGATATTGTGTAAGAGTTATTCAACAATTTCTCATTTATTTTAAATCGCGAGCGCCGAATTTAATGTTTGCTTTGAGAAAATAAACGTCAGTTTAAAATAGGAACCATTCATATATGTATTTGTTTACTGTATCTTATAGCAAGAAATAAGTTTGTGTTATTTATACTAATGTAGATAATGTTAACGAGTTTCGTAATAATTTTGTTATTAAGTTTTTCCGTAATTCACTAAATGAAATAAAATTTTATTTATTAACATCACAATAATTTCTTTCACAATAACTTTTACAAATCAACTCTTAATTCTTAACCAATCTTATCACCCCTTATCACCGTTATCACACATCACAACTCAATCAAAAATTCAAAAACTCCTCAAAGAACATTCAAACCTACCGTTCAAAGTCCAAAATAAAATCATTCCCAACACCAAACCCCAAACCCCACCCCATCCCACCAAAAAACCAACCCCACGCATCCCCCTCAAAAATCCCCCAAACCCCACAAAAAAAAAATCCTCATCGCATAATTGAGAACTCGAAGCTGCCGTATACATAGAGCCGAGAGCGAGGCCGCCGAGGAAAAGCAGCGAGCAGGCGCGAGCAGCGGCGGCCCGGCTTGGGGTATTAATAGAGAGCGAGGCAAGCTCTGCTTGCGCCGGAGCTTTACGCACGCCACTTCGCCGCTCTCGGGTTGTAAAAATATCGCGCTCTCGAGCTTTTATATTCCCCGCGCGCTCTGCTACATGCTTCCTCTCTCGAACGTTCCTTTTTTTTTCTCTCTCTTTCGCTCTCCGCCGCTTCGTTCTGCCAGGGCATTTTTCACGCGCGGGGTAAATCGTTTATTACGAGAATAGCCCGTGACGGGCCGGCGTATAATTAGGCGGCGTAATTGCGTGATTGTTTAACGACGTGCCGTTGATTTTTACTTGGTTTTCAAGAAAGCAAGCAGCCTCGTCTTTTCAAACGAGTCACATCTATAGGATCGATCAGAGCGGATCGATAAAACCGGCGTTTAACGGCTGGCATTAGCGGGGCGATCTGTCTAAATTACGGCGGACTAACGAGCGCATCAGCGCGACATTGATCGCAGAGTTTCTCGAAAATTCGCGCGATCTCGATAAACGCCGATGCAGATTCGGCGCTTTAAGATAGAGGAGAGAGAGAGAAAAGGCTCCGGGCGAAGCTTGCGAGGCGGGAAGACTGCCAAGAGTCGAGTCCGACGACGACGGCGGGTACAGCTTACGCGCGGGTTCGACCTTCTGGTGCGGGCGAGCTTTTTTTTTTATTGGTGGGTGGGATGGTGATGTTTAGAGTGGTTTTGAATTTTTGGGTGGGGAGGGTGAAGGTTGATTGGTGATGGGATGGAGGTTTGTGTTCTGGTTGTTTGGATGTTACTGAATCAAGGTATTTTGATGTACAGTTTATAGAATAACTTAAAAGAATGAAACAAATTCTAAGTAGGCTTGTGCGTTATTAATCAAAGTTTAAAAAAATAAACTTCCTCACATCGTCTATTGTTTCTACTTTAAACGAATTTCGGTGTAAAGACTTTCAATTATATCAAGCCCACTTAAAGAGCTAATCAGCGCGATTACAATCTCCTTAAAAGCATACTCCAAAACTTCGCACACCTCGCAGCAGACGATGCAGAAACACAAACCCATCGCACGCAACCTTCAATAAACAGTCACACACTAAACCCCATCCTTATCACTCGTAACAGTACCTTCCTCCAAACAATCCTCAAAAGAAACTCCCAGCTCGCTTTCGTAAACACAGCATCATCTTAAAAAAAAAAAAGCTCTCACGATAAGACGCACACTCACACACACCATGAGCGCATCAGCTAACGGACGCGCAGCGGCGAAGTTCACGGGCGCACGTGTCTTTTGTTTGCTGCGCGCGCAATCGCTATGCAGCTGCGGCTCGCGCGCGCCTTTCTTCCTTTTTGCTCTTTTCCTCTCTCTCTCTCCGGCTCGTGCGTCCTCGGCGGAGCGAGTTTATCCGGCGATAGCGAGCCTTGATTACGCGTCGCTCTGTTGCGATTCTTTATCGCGCGTGTACGACAAGGGAAAAGTGAGTGTATACTTGTATGTGTATACTGGGATGGAACAGTGCTGCGTTGTAGGATAGGCGATTGTTGTGTGCTTCGTGGAAATTAGGGGGAGGATGAAGATGTTTCGAGCGTTGTGTATAGGGGGATTTATTGGAGTTTGATGAGGTGGTTGATGGGGGAAAAATTATGTGGTTGGGAGTGTTTTTGAATGCTGCGGTGATAGGCGGCGCGTGAACTGTTAAGTAGATCAAGTCCGAGATGGTGGGACGAGAATAGACGTAGATATGTGTGCTGAAGTTTTGATTTGATTAATGGAGATTTTACGAGTTTTGAAACACAAAGCTGGTGAAAATGTATTGGAATTTTTGTCAAAACTATTAGATAGAAATTAGAAGATAATAGAGGAAGTATTTTACGATAATAGGAATTCATGGGTCGATTATGACGTTGATAAACCATCACTTTCTTGAAAATTTCATTCCGAGAAAATTTTGATACGGATTTTCAGAACGAATCAAGCACAACGAGAGTATCTGTGTTTTTAGTAAATATTATCCGAGCGAGTACAGAGAATTTCTAGAAATCGCAAATGTTCCTCTATCGCTATAAAATCCAATTCCTCATCTCTCGCTCACTCTTAAAATAGCGACCCAAATAATCCTCGATAAATTAAATATTCCTCCCACTAAAAACGTCGCTAAATATAAAAAAAAAATACACATCTTCCCCAATAACCCAACTATCCCCACGCACACATCCCCAACTTCGAAATAGAACAAACCTGCGTCCGGTAAACCCAAGCGCCAGAGACACTTTCAATAAAAAAAAATGGTATTTATAAAAACCTTTTTATTTTCGAGAAAACGGCATCGTAAACATCTTGGCCTATCGTGCCCCAGGATGTAAAAACTTGGGCGGCGCGCTCTAAAAAAAGCATCGCTCCGAAAAGCCAGTAGTAATAGCCGTTTGAATGCATAAACCGCGCGCTCGCGCGGCTGAGAGAGAAAGAGAAAGATCATCACAAAGATCTATTCTTGGTCTCTTGCCGCGAGAGGAAACTTTCGTTTGGTCCCGATGCTGGATTTCCATTTCTTCGAATGATAATGAGAGTGGATCCGCGAGGATTCGGTTTTTGCCTCGCCGGTTTCGTGCGGTTATTTAGGCGAGGTCGATGAACTTTGCGGGAGTTGAGATGCTGAGTTTTCTTTGGTACTTTCTTAATTTTTGAGCGGTAGTGGAATAAATGAATGTTTATGTTCCAAATTGTAGAAAATAGAACGAATAAAAATTACAATTCAAACACTTTTGCATGTATTATAATACATTTCTAAAAAAACATATGAATTTAAGCAGTGAAAACACTGACTCGTAAAGCACGAGTACTCACCAAAAGAGAAACCATTTCTAGTGTTATCTCAGTTGCTCTGCGTACCTCTCATCTCATTTTTTCTTCTAAAGTAAAATCATACGCTTAAAGATTCGAAATTGAATCATCGATACAAAGTCGATGAATCACCATTTCACGATTTTCTTGCATTTTGGCACGATTCCTTGCGCGGCTTGCATAATTTGTTTAAACAATCGGACGTGAGGAACAAGTGAAAGAGAAACAGTAGTGACGATTTATTACATTCTTTTTTCACTTTTACGGCTTTCCAAGAGAGAAAAGCCGGGAGAGCGGCGGGTGATTCAATCGGGCCTTTAGATCACGCGTAAAAATAAAATTCTCTCATTTGCGACGTCGCCCGCGAGGTAAATTTAGAATACAGAACTGTACAGTTGTTGAAGATATTTCACGTTTTTCCATCTGACGGCTCTCGCGCTTAGAACACGGCGAATACACGCGATATTACGGCTTGAAAAATTTCTGTCAACCTTAAGCGGCCAGCTGACAAAGCTACCTCTCCTCGATTTTTCAAATATGAAAGCTCCATTTCGATTGAAAACGATAAATATCCAAAGTAGTTTTTTCCTCGTTCCAACCTACGATGATAAAGAGCCTAGACCAACCCACCTAAAATAAATAGTCCGTTATCCAACCGTTAAACCAAAACCAAACCATCCAGCCTCACCATTCAATCTTCCTCGCCTCATTTGCTTTCCAGCCAAACTCAATTAACCAACCTTACGTCACTCGCTCGCGCGTAAGCTATCCCCCTAAAGAAGATAAGCCGATGCGTAATCATCAAAAAAGAAAAAAAAAACCACAAACTAATTAGCATTTCCCTAACCGATAGTTGCCCAACGAGCGCGCGATTAATGCCGGCCATTAGCTTTCCGAGAATCGAATCTCGTCCGGGCGTCATCTCTATATACACACACACGCGTATCACTTTTCCTTTTCGCCGCGATATTACGGGCCGCGAGCGACCGTTAAGATATATACTCTCGCTCTCGCGCGCGAGAGATGGATATAAAAACACTCGCCGGTGAGGAATGCAAATTGCCTGGCGAGTCTGTTACTACTGACCGCGAGATACTAATGTTTTGTTTGGTTTTTTTTTTTAAGGGGGGATTGGTGTAGGCGAGGTGGATGGGATATTAAGGGGGAGTTAGGGAAAGCGCGAGGGGAAAGGAGAGGGTTACGAAATATTGGGGACAGTTGGTTTTCGGAGTAAAGCGGGGAAATTGGATCAGTGGAGCGGAGTTGACTAAGCGCTAGGAATGGGTTTTAGGTTTGGGATTAAGGGGAACCGTTACTTGGATTCCTGGAGTACTTATATGAGGTCGATCGTGTGTGCTGTCCATCAAGGATTGACTGTGCTGTGAGATAGATATTTGATGAAAGCATCCGATTATAGAAAAAAAAATTATAAATATCGCTGGTGATTCATTTCGTTATTTTTGTAATAAAATGATTCTTAAATAATAATTTGATGCAATGAGAATTATGAAAGCAAATGATTAAGTGCATCCGTCATGCATTTATATCAATTTGAAAGAGTATTTCTGAACCGCTCACTTTGGCAGAGGTGAAAAATAAAAAATATCATTACTAAAATTACTTGCGTTAAAAATCAATTTTTAACCGTAATTTATATTAATTAGCCGATTAAAATAATTGCAATATCAACATCCGCTCTTGGCAAAAAGGCACGGCAACACGGAAGCATCAAGCAACTAGGTCCTCGTTACGGAAATTTTCGAGACATATCCGCGCGGACTGGTGCTTACATCCACACAGCGACATGTCGATCTTATCAACCGAAGCTGAAAAAGAAGATAAAAATTCACCTCTGCTGCGCTGCTCGAAACCTCCGAGATCTTATCAATCAAACACAAAAATTAATATTATCATAGATTAGCCCGCTTACTTTCTTCCTAACCGGCGCATTTTTCTCCTGCCAGATCCAGAAGTCCTACCCAAAAATTACGTAACGCTTTACATAAAGCACAAAGCCATCGCCATTTTTCAACTACCTCCCACCCTTGCGTAATCCACCAAATTTTCCATCCCAAACCCCGAGTTTTCCCAACTTACTCTCATGACGGAAGTCCGCGGATGATTCACGGATACGACTTCCGATTCCCACGCGAGCCTCCCGCGTTATACATATTTTTCTCGGTACATCCTCCGTGACTTCACGAGTGCGCGTCACACAGCGCGAGCGCACGTCACGTTTTCACTTTCGATTACATGAATATGTGTTGCGCTGTGTGGATATAGGTGAGCGAGCGATGAAGCATATAGGTGGCTGGGTTACTCCGAGTCGTTTATCATCGTATATGCACGGGCCGCGGCGAGAGGTAAATATTTGTTCGGCGATCGATCTTTTTGGTCTTTTTTATCGGTGAGACGTGCGCGATACGCGAGTTGGACAGGTATACAAGTGGTGTCGTTGAGAGTTGCTGGGTTATTGAGATGTTGGCTTGTTTGTGAATTGAAATTTTACGAGTTTGTTTTTGTTATAGGGTTAATGGGGTTTGATAAAAAGTCGTTAGGTAAAAAGTCGTTTTGAAGTTGAAAGTGATTTGCAATTAATTAAGTTCCAAGTACGTGCACTAATTACAATCAAATTTAATTTTCTACATTTGCCGCGTTTTTGGGGAGAAAGGCATACGGCTCATTATTTACATTGCTTGCATGCCCTTCTTCCTAAGAAAGTATCAAAAGAAAAGAAATTTTTATTATTCTTCCAGTCTACGTTGCTGCAGCTAATTGTACGAACAAAACAATTAGTAACAACCTATTCGAATTACGTCTCAAATTAAACAAAAACATGCATCAATCCACCTCCCCTCTAAACCCACCAAATGAATTCCTTCAAAGCCAACAACTACCCTAAACCGTATCAATCCCACAAACAGCAGCCGCGCGCATCCAACCAATAAATTCAGCTCTCCTCGTGCGCTAATCACGTATGCGAACCTCACTTACATACCCAGCCCGCACACACAGCTCTTACCTCACTCCAATCCCCATATACCTCCACGTAACCGTACATAAAGTCCCCGTTTAACAGAGCGGTCACGAGAGCCCCTAAACGACAAAAAAATACCAAAACAACCGCTCGCCGCCTTAATAAAACACATATACGCTTAGCGCGTGTCATTTCCCTTTCTGCGCGCCTTATCGTCCCTCTAGCTCTCAGCGAGCGCATACGTAATAGCCGCGGCGCTTCCTGGACGAGCGCAGCGGGGGAGCCGCGGCAGTCGAAAGACCAGAAGGTGTATATATAGAGCTCGTGCTTCCGCGACGTATTGTGCCAGTGCGCGGGGGCCGGATATGCGCGACTTGCGGGGGATATAAGCCGGAGAAACGGGGCCGCGTTGCGCAATGTGGGATTTTTGCGGGTCGGTGACGTATATTTTGGGAGTGTGGGGAGAGGCGCCGGGTTTTTGGGGGGATTGAGGAGTTGTGTTTGTTTTGTAAGGTGGGTTTTTGTAGGTGAGAGACTATTTTGAATAAAGCTAATTGAATGAATTGAAAATGCTGTTTACGTAATATAATAAGATAAATAAAAAAAATAAGTATACTTATCACTTTATAATCACTTTGAAATTGATCAAAGTGAAAGTTTGTTTTTAGTGTATCTGAGCACTTAAAAAATTCTAGAAGAATAAAGAATAATTGAACAATAAAAATTCACAATTTGTTCAATAATTTGATCCTCTGCTGCTTGATCAGCCCAATTTCACGATTTAATTGTTAATTTTATCTTCGCGTTATAAATCTGCCCGTAAAAAAAATGGATCAGCTAACCGTAAGCACCAATCATAAATTAAATAATAAATACCTGCTATTTTAACAGACAAGCATCTATAAAATATCATAATACAAAACGTTCTTAATTTATACGTCCATTAAAAAAAAAAAAATAATTTACTATCCTAAAACATACTTTTCCATTCAAGCTCGTCAATAGCCACTCCAGCAAACGATCGGCACGAGCCGCAATCCGCCGTTACCGCCTCCGAACCGCTAGCTTAATAGCGCCACTCATCTAAATACACATATCACCCTCCTTGACTCCTTCATTACACAGACGTCTCCTTTGTTCTTCTCCGCTCTCTCTAACCTTTCTCTCTCTCTCTGTCGCTCAATTTGTAATTCCATCTTCATCTCTCTCTCCTCCTCTCAACCGTCCCTTTCACCACTGCGACATTAAAGCGCCTGCGCTTATAACCGTAAACAACTGGCTTCTCTTTCGATCCGTATGTATACATACCTATATACCTAGCCACTCGCCAAAAGGTAGCCCCCCCCTCCTTTTTTGCATATATCCCAGCGTTTGATCCGCCGCCGGCGCGCCCCAGCGGAGCGAAAAATCAGAGCCGCGGCTCTTTTAACGAGCGCTCGATTTGTATATACATATTCGAGCGAGCTACGCTCTCCGACAGCTGTGTGTATAGTCGATCGGTAGTCGATTGATTTCGCGCTCGGGCTGATTGCTTTTTGAGGTTTCCTCGTGACGGGCCGCTTTCGGCTTTAATTAAGAGGCGCGCGACGGTAAATCTGAAAGATCGTTCCCACGGATCGCGCTGTTCAACAATAAAGTTATGATTCCGGAACGCTTATCTCTCGCCTCTCTAAAAACTCTCTAATAACGATTATCAACGAGCGAAAAATTTTCAAAAAAAAATTATTCGACACAATAAGACACACGGCAAATTGTTAAATAATTGCATCCTTGACACGCTTCGCGGAAGAAGCGCGCGCGCATAAGCCCGATTGTACATCCGAGCGCGCGCTCGGCTTTGTGATTTATACTCAATTACGGTTTTACAGTGCGGAGGGAGCTCCGTGTACGGGGAAACGGCCTCTGATACACACCGGGGCACGCCGAATTATTACATAGGCAGCGCGCGGCTTAATGACCTATCATTCCGCGCGGAAATTCTATAAGTTCAGGCGCGGAATTTCGCCTTGAGAGATCGGAGCCGGCCTTGCGCGCGGATGTGTCTATCGGGGGCTAATGATAAGGTTTATGGGTGAGTGAGGCTGGTGAAGGAGGTTCGTTGTGCGGGTTATTGCGTGGGGAATATTGAATTTTGAGTGGGGGTTTAGTGGGAGGTGGTATCGGCAGAGGGGTGTGATAGTGATGTTCATTGAAGAATGTTGGTTGGGTGATTGATTGTGTAGTAATGGATGATTACGGTTTATCTTGTGTTTTGGAGTATATCAAGACTGTGAGTAATAATGTTTTTAAAGTTGTACAGTGTACAAAGATTCGAACATCGGTATCAATTATTGGTACTATTGATATCATATATTTCTCTTCTCTTTGGGATACATTGGTTGGAAAACAAATACCAACTCTGCACAACATCGTTATCACAAACCGAATTTTACCGTTTCCTAAAACGTCAAATCTGAAGTTAGTGTAAAATGCTGCTCAATGTAGAGCAAACAGGAAACCACATTTTACATTTAATTTTCAGTTCTAAAAACATGACGTCACAATGTCATTCCTCATCCAACCAACACATCATCAACTCAAAAAAAAAATTCATCCGCAAATTGAAAATTAAATACAAAATAATATCCCGAACAACAACAAGCTCCACACCTCAACAAAAAATCCAACAAATCCACCACCACAAAAAACACCTCGCTACCGTATTCAACCATACCCAACCCCCCACACTCCCGTCATCATCAATCCTCGCTCGTCTCGCCTCGATAACAAAAGAAATTCGCTTTCCCTCTCCTTATCTCCCTACCTGACTCCAGCCTCAAACTCGCACCAGACCGTATTATCCGATAATTAACCAGACACGCGCTCGCTAACCCATTCATCTCGGGCCGATCGGCAATTAATCACCGCTCGCACACCGCAACCTCTAAATATACATATGCGCGGGAAATAAACAAAAGCGGCGGGGCCCGTATTGCAGAGCCGATTAATCATTCCACCGGCGAGCTGCCGTTTTCACGCGGGAGGGAGAGAGATAAGGAGCGAGGACGCGCTTCTTTTGTGCCGCGTTTCTTTATTGCATGTACTTGTTTTTTTTTTTAAGTGTACTGTGGCGAGGGTGCGAAATTCGAGAAGCGCAGTTAAAGTGTCTGAAAGGACGAGGAGTTTCGGCGTTAATTTTAACGGCCCGCGGTTAAGTGGGAGCGCCGTTCTGAGCGAAATGATAATTTTTACGGGCAAGAGTGTTTCGGGCCGTATGTTTTTCTGATTTATTGTGCGTCGAACGTGTTTTCAGGGGGCGTTTGGCAGAGGATTTTTCGTTTTTTTCAAAGAGAAATTTTCGAATTGCTTTGAGTAAACAAGCGGCGTCGTTTGCGGACTCTTTATTGTTCTGTTTATCGAGTGTTTTTGTTTGCGGAGAGTATCAAAAGAAAAGCGACTCGGCAGTTTTATTATCCGGAATTCAACCGAGTATACAATTCACACTGCGCTTTTAGAAACGTATAAAAATACACTATCCTATTATTACAACAAAAAACAGAACAATCAAACCCGCAAATACCTCTGCCCAACGAAAATCCAAAATCCGCTTTCAAAACTCTCAATCTCACCGAATCAACAATCCCACTCGTCACTCGTTAAAAGAAACCAGTCATCTCCACCCAGGCGATCGCGGGGGCGTGAAAAGGCGAGACAGAGAGAGAGCGGAAGCCTCGCGCAGAAATCCCGTAACGGCTCTCTTTCTCTCTCGTCGTCGCTTCGATGCATATAGCGATGACGTCAGGTGCGAGAAGAGAGAAAGAAAGAGGCGGGGGCGGCGAGAGAGATCCGGTGGAGCTGGCGACTCTCCGCGAGCGTCCGAATTCCTTGGAATGACGCGCGAACTGGTTGAGTGTGTATGTATATATGCAGTGTGGTTGCAGAGTGGATGTGGGCAAGTTCGATCCGGTTTACTTAGATATAGCTGTTTCTGAGAGCGGATTGCTGGAGAAACGCGTGTGTGTTCGTTTGGGAATTTCGATATCTGGAGAATTTGAGAGGAAGAGATCGTTGCGTGGTGGGTTGGTTATCTGAGGGAGGTGTACATGGTGCGGGAATTTTGTTTTCGCGATGGGTTTTAGATATAGGGTTTGGTGTTGATTGATTTAATGGGTCGTTGGAATTTTGGTGATTTTTTCGTCTGTTAGGGAGGATAAGAATTTATAGTAAATACAGAATTGGGTTTGAAATTAATGGCGGAAGAAGTTGGTATTTTATGAGATATTGATATCACAGATGACTGACAGTTGATAAGTTATCGCTATAATAAATAACAGTCATTAAAGAACGATATGACATTGCAGCTAAATAAAACAAATCGCTTTCTAATATACTCATCAGAACTATCTCATCAGTAGTCCACAACCCATAAAAATGGCGTTAAAAACTACCCAATTCCCAGAAACCCCCATCCCCCCTCAAAAAAACCCTACCTTCCCACCGAGCAAAACTCTCTCACCTCAAAACTCCACACCTCTCCAAGATTTTCCACTTGATACCTCGCAACAGTCGCACTGCTCCAAACCGCGGCCGCAGTTCCGGCCAAATTAGACGGACGAGCGCACTGATTTTACGATTACGAGGAACGACGAATAAGAAGAAGAATAAGACGAGCGCGACGAAAACGACGTTCCCACGGCGAGAGCGCGAGCCTCGTAAATCCAGAGCGAGAAGAGCAGCCCGATAATGCGCCCGGCGGCGCGTAAGGTACGCGGTAAACAGAGGCATAAATTTTGAGTCATGGGGATGTGGCGTGGACATTGTTTTTGAGGAGTAAGAAGACGAGGTATTTCGTGGGAGTTTCGAGGGGTTTGACATTTTTCTCGTGGGTTTTAGTTACGGGGTTTCGTTTTTCTTTTATGTATATGTATATTGTAACGGTTGCGAGAGGTGAAATGTGCATTGAGCAAATTCTTTGGAAATGTATACGCTAGCCGTTGAATTTTATAAAGGCCACACATACGGTGCGAGATTGACTGCGTATCGAATTCAAAATGCGAGAGGTCGGATGTGTACGTACGAATTATGCATTAATGAAATTTTACGCTAATCGATTGCATTGAGGTAACGAGAGCGCGAACCTTTAAACAGTTAAACGGCTGGGGCTGAATTATCGAGGAGAAAAGAAATTTTCAGTATTACACGGGCCAAGGTGAAGGGAAGAGAAATTCTCTCGCGCGTCTGCGAGAAAGTTATAATGAAGATGGCATAAAGTGCGATATCAGTATGTAAATATACCGCGATAACCACGCGCTTGTAATGTTTTTTATTTTTCATAATAAACGTTTTATTAAATGTAAGCTAATTTGATAAATTTATCACGAAAGTTTATTATAAAAAAAAGGTTAATTGCCTTATCGTTATTTATCGCAAAAATCATTTATGATCTCTTCATTAAACAAAAAACCCGCGCGCTTTTACTTTATTGACTACAATAAACACAGATCCTCCACACGCAACAGACGCTAAAACAAACACGAGAAAAACTCTCTATTAATCCCAACAACCCGCCTAATTAACCCCAAAGCAGCCATCTCCGCGCATTGTCGTATAACTCACTCCTCCCATCCGCAATCACATCCAACATCGCTAACTCGAGACTTCCCAGCGCACAAAGCCAGAAAAAACCATAAGACAGATCATATACACAGTATAAATCAAGCCGCGAAGCGCAAAGCGCGAGTAAATCAGCAGTATATACGAGTTTGTAATTATTTGCCAGCGCGCGCGCGCATGCAGTAAAGGTAATTATCACGTGCACGCGACTCGTCCGCTCTGGCAATTACGTTTCGAGCATAACTTTGGCGTGACTTTAATTACGATAATTACGCCGGCGGGTAAAGCGCGCCGCGCGTCCGTATTAAGGGGGGGCAAAAAGGAAAAGTCTCAATTCGGCGGGCGCGGTTGGGCTTAGCTAATGGTTGGCTATTTAAAGGGTATAATGACGCTTGATTTATGGTGGGGAGAGGGGATTAGCGGTGTATCAGAGGCGGAGGGTTGCGGGTATCGGGATGGATCTGAGCGTGGATTTATCGGAATCAATTTGGGGATGGGATTGAGATTGGCGTTTAGGCGTGATTGATGGGTATTAGATTAGAGAATTATAAGCAGTATGGCAAGGTTGCTTTGTTTAAAAATATATTTTCCTTATTTAATTGCGCTCACTATCAATCTACCGCTGCAACCCAAACATTTTAATCCTTGCCTTTGTCCACCCGCGCTTCCGCGAAGTATCAACCCATCCAAACCGCATCCACATCCGAAATTGGCAATCCACAACTCTTCCTCTCGCTCCTCCACCTCCCGCATCCCTGCATCCTTCCAAAAGCCTCCTTCGTCAGATCCACGTTTTTTGCCTCGCTCTGAGCTCAGGCTTGGTGATGTTCGGTGCGGCGCGCGCACACGCACATATGGGCGCGCGGAATGCAGGCCCGGGATGGATCGGCGCTGGCTGATAAGTCGCCTCGGAATGCACACCGGGCGCACACCTCTCGGCACACATTCTTGAGCCTTAGCGCGCGATTTCTTCCTTTTTTATTCTCTCTCTCTCTCTTTCTCTCCTGATTCTCCGGGCTCTCTCGCGTCTTCTTCTTTCTCTCATTACGCGGGGAGCTCGGTGTGGATGAGAGGAAGAGGGGATCGGCTTTTGCTTTCTGTGTGTGAGTCTGTAATCTCATTGTGGCCGCGAGGGAGCAGCTGAGAATGAAGCTGCTGGATGCTGCGGCGACGCGTGGTAGGATTTTGGTTGGAAGGAAGTTGTAAGATGCTGGTTTTTTTCGTAAGCATTTTTGTAGTTGGAAAAGAAACTTTTTTGAAAATGAACTTGACTAATCTTTTTCCTTGCAGTGGTAACTATAAGATTGCGGTCATTGAATAAACAATCACAAATTATTTCACGCACAGTCAAGCTGCCGATTTTCCAACAATATCCAATCAACAACCTCCTCAAGCCCAGCCACCCCAGCATCCAAAAAAGCACCAAACCCCACGCACCTCCGCAATCTCCTCAGCCACAGAGAGCAGCTCGTTACGCGAGGACGCCCGCAGGAGCCGCCTCGCTCCCAACACAACCGCTCACTTTGCGCGGGCGGCAGCCGCAGGGGGGGGAGGGCTAGTGTCGGGCGGCGGCTATTTTTAGCCCGTTCGGCTCCTATTTTTAGAGCCGGCTTTCACGGCGCGCTCGCGCGCCCGCGACAGGTTTAACCCTGACTTACGCGTCGCCTATGCGCGCGCATATATTCGCACGCGCCTCGTCACGCGCGCCCTCGCTTCTTCTTTTTTTTTTGCTCTCGCTCTTCCTTTTTGCCGGGGAGGTGTATCCAGGATCTCGCTTGTTTCCAAAGGTTATTTTCTCGGCGTGTTATGTCGACGAGCGCGTGAGTCATGAGCGGGCTATGTGCAGGGGGTTTGGCCTGTTGCGTTGGAGGTAAGGTTTGGCTGTGTGTTGTTAATATGGTGAGAGATGCGCGTGGGGATTTGAAATGGGAATAAATCGTGGGAATAATAAATGATAATCGTGATTGGAATGATATAAAGTGAATAGTTAAGTTGATGGTTATTGCGATGGCCGACCCAGTCTGCCTTTATCTACTTAAGCAATTCTTACTTTCTCGTCGTATTACTTAATATTTTTATTATTTAATATTTTCATTATTTAAAACTTAAGTAAAGTTAAACTCAAACCCCAAAAATTTCAAACCCCATAAAATGCAAACTCCATCTCTCAACTCTCCAACAACCAAAGCCACCTCTATATCGTACAAGCGCGTGATGAATGCAATAGCAAAGGCGCAGGTGCTCGTTAAAGATAGTAAACGCACGCGCGGCGCTCGCGAGTTCAGTGCCGCAAGCACAGTGCAAGCTCCGAACGGAACTCACACCATGTGCTTTCTCTCTCTTTAAGCAGCAGAGCTGCAGGAGGAGAGCCAGCCGTTCCAGTCATTGAACCCTTTGTGCCTCCTCTCCTCTCTCTCTCTCTCTCTTTCTGTGTACGCGTGCGTGAGTCTACGGCAGCGAGCGTCCGAAAATTTATTTCGGTATTCGAAAGCTCGAACGATGGCTTCGGAAAGCTCTTATGGCTTTTCGGCTCTAGGAGTTCGGTGTTTTTGTTTGATGAGATTATAATGATGGATGTACAATACGTTTTTTTTTTATTACAGAATTTAAATAGAAAATAATTAAGTCCTAAGTAGAACCTAAGATATTTTCTTATTATTTATATAATTGTGTTAGTTTGTACCCAATTAGAACCAATTTTGGGCCTAAGGCAAACTCAATTACCAAACTTCAACCTAGTTAAATTTTTATTCGCAAATACATTCATTACAAGCTCAAACTTTCGCAACAAAACGACCATTCCCCGCAAGCTCGTAAATCCATATCGTTAAACGCCGATTCTCAAATTTCCGTTCAAGCTCTCGCTCCCGGCCGCTAAACAAACCCCGACTAAATAAATATCGCTATTTACTCCGTCTATTTATACCCCAACCTTATTCCCCTCCCACCCTCGGGCCGATTTATTCACACGCGTGCTGTACATCACGCGCGGCTCGTTCGGCAACAATATATATACCCCAAGCTCTCACTGAACCGCGGAGCTTGCGCGCGCGCGAACCGGAAAAGGTAAAAATAAGAGCTTTGGCACGGGAGCTTGCGGCTCACGTGAGAGTTGCTATCGTCTGTGCGTAACGCCGAGCTTTCGCGGAGTGTCAAAGATAGGGATCGATACTGGAAATCGGCTTCTGGAATATGTATAAACTTAGCCGCGTGAAGAAACCAAACGAGCGCGCGAGTTACGCGGCGTGAAAGCCGGTTAACTAATTCTAATGAGCTGCCTGTTCGTTTCTCTCGCAAGCTGAAAATCAATGAGTAGTGACGCATGACCGATTTGAAATTATCTCATCGGTTTGAACTCGTGCATTAATTAACCGATCAAAGCTTAACTACGAAAAGACGCATACGCCCACACGTATTACCGAATAATAAGATTTATGACACGTCTCACAGTTGACAGAGCTGAGTTATCACACTTGGCGAGGGTGTGGGAATAAACATAGCGCCTCGCAGAAAAATCGGACGTTCGCGCGAGCGCGCGTAATTCAAACGCTCCCCCCTCCCGTTACATAAATTAATAGCGCGCGAATTTATTATTATTATTATCCTAGCGCGCCGAGCTCAGCGCAGCCTAGAGGACGTAATTTATCGGTTGAGATCTCGGCTGATTTTAGTTTTCGGCCTGACGAGCTGATTTACCGTGGGACTCTGCGCGCCGCTGTTACGGTTTTCGCACCTTTATAGCTTTTGAGTTTTCTTTTTCTTTCGCCTGCTTATCTGGGCGACGAGAAATTTACGATCGCTCGATAATGGTTATAAGTTTGTTTTGTGAGTTTACGGAATGTCGGCATCGCGGAGTTATGCAATTCTCGCCTGCATTGATTTTATCGGAAAAATATTGCGAATGTTTAATGATTAAGCTTTACGCGTTATAAATTTAAAACGTGATATTGCAAAGGTTTCGCGGATACTCGCGCCTCAAAATTATAATACCGACAGCTCGAGCTTGAGCTCGGCTCCGAAATACACTCGGCTTCCCCGAAATCCTTAAAATTGAGCCGAGGGCTCGCGCGCGTCTGGGCAGCATCAAAAACGATATCTTCAAAGGTTCGCGCGAACTTTCGCCTCCCGGAATACGAGCATCCAAGCGCGAGAAAATTAACCGTCAATGAACCGCTCTTAAACCAAAGTCAAACCAAAATTACCCAGAAACTTAACTCTAAAACCCACCCAAAATACACTTTCCAAAAACAATCAATTACGCAAAAACCATTACTACAACTCCGCTAATCACCCGGTCAATTATCCACACAGAGCCGTCGGGTTATCGCGATAAAAGCCGAAGCGCCGATGAAATCCCGCGTCGGCGCGTATTTATAGTGGCTAGCTCCACCCCCGTGAGGCTCGGCGATTGGCCCGAGGTCCATTAATTATTTCCGATGCGCGCACGCGCGCGAGACTAGAATCGAGGACGCGTGCGCTTGACTGCGCGAAATTCGATGGTTTTCCCGCCGCGGGTTTGGTCGTTTGTTCTCGGCTTTATTGCTTTTGCGGAGGTTTAGAGTTGTTAGAAGGCGACTTTGTTCTTTGGGATGGTAGCGTTGTTTGAGAGTTTAGAGGGATGGGTTTGACTTGTGTGTTTTTAATGTAAAGATGGAAGAGAAAAGAAAGCATTTCTTCTTAAAGAAAGGTTCATTAGAAACACAATTTTGTTATGAAACCAAATACTTATGAGAGACTCTCGCGACAATGCGGCTCGTAAGATACAGAATTCAAAGCTCGAGTGAGAGATGTTTCGTTTCAAAGCAACGAGCTCGTCCAGCCTCGTGAAAGCGGACACCGAGAGCTGCTCGTCTTTTCGTTTTAACATTCGTATAAGTATGACTCGAACATTCGCGCGAACTAGCTCCGACTCCCCCGCGTTGCCCTGCGGATCCGTCGTCAGCTTGTTAGCCGAGTCTTGCTGTTGCAGGCGATTCTAAAATGAAAAAAGAGATGTACATAAGAGGTTTTGTAGAAACAAATATGTGGTATGGATCGTGGGATGTGTATGAGACACTTTTTTGTGAATAAGGAATTCCGGTTGTTATTATTGTAGCGAATGTTACGATATAATAAATAGTATTAATCTAAGTAGATAATGTGCGAGATAAGCAAGACCAGTCCCATAAACACCCACTACGGAAAAAACTCAATCACAAAAAAATTACTCGCAAACCCTAACCAATCCCTACATCATCACCCTCCCAGCAAACCCCAAACTGCGCGTCCAGCCCGTAAAAATAGTCGGCCCGCGCGCAGTACTCTCTGATTAGCCTCAGCGATCTTTGGTCCGATCGAATCGTCCCCGAAATATCCCCGATGTGTGTATAAAGCCTCTCTCTCTCTTGTCCCCTTTCCTCTCCGTGTAAACACGCCGGAGAAGAAGCTTCGCATTGTCGAAGAGCAGAGAGAGAGAAGAAAAGAGAGCGTGGCTCGTGTTACCTCAACGAGGGCCGGGGAGAAAGTGAAAGTGGAGCGCTTCCTTGATATGTGGATGCTTGGGATGGCTTTAATGGCGCGCGCGATGGCGTTTTTTTTTTCTTCTTTCTTTTGGGTCGGCCTAAGCGCTGGACGTTGTTTGTGGCCCCGTTTGATCGGATGACGCGTTTCGGTGCTTCGAATTAGAGCGATGGGGAGCTTTGATTAAATTGATTTTTTTTTTAATTGGTGAATGGAATTTTTGGATAATATATATATGGGTGCTTTGGCTTGGTGGTGATTTAAGTGAGTGAATGAAGCTAGATAATAAAGTAGGCATAGAGCGAAGAAATTAAAGTCGGTGTTTGTTGATTGGTATCGAGGAAAAAAGTTTTATGCTTCTTAAAAGCGTTCCATCAGAGAGAAAACGATAAATTAATGGCTTCGACTTTGCGAAAGAATGCACTTTAGATATATCAAAGTAAATATTTTCCTTCTCGCGCACAAATACACGTCTGACTCTGGCAAGCTACGAATTTATATTGCAATCTGCATACCAGGCCTTATCGATGAATCAGAATTATCCAAGCGTAAAAAAAATAGCGATGCCTTATTACAACAAGCTACTCATCGTTGCTATAAGAATTGTTAGATATGAAAATTTATTTAAACATTTCATTGCGAAAAATCGACTAAACAAAGCACACCAGGCCGCTCTTTCCATTTTTACCGTTGATCTAATTCGTATAATGTAAATGACGTAAAATATCGTAAAATTAATTAAAATATCTTCGAAAAAACCATGTTCAGAGTTATTAACGTCATTATTATCTTTATTTTACAGGTGAACAATGGATCACCAGCTGAGGCGGCGGGTCTGCGCGCTGGCGATGCAGTCATCAGAGTCAACAGCACCGACATGTTCAACTTGAGGCATAAGGACGCGCAGGACGTGATTGTCAGAGCCGGCAATAACTTCGAATTGACCGTACAGAGGTAAGCTTGATAATGCATTAATGCGTTTCTTTATCTGTTATCTCTGTTATTATTTTTATTAAATTGTTTATACACTCTGTGATATTAGTAACGGCTATGTTTTCTTTTTTTTTAATTTATTCGAGAGCAATAAAAATGAATTCAGAGCTGACATTCTAAAATTTAATTTGACATAGTTTTATACGATTATCGTTTGAATGAAATAAATGTAATAAAAGATCTATATATAGTCACAATAACAAACGAACTGTTTCCTTATTTATTTAAACGCAGCGCACCTATACATATATTATTACTACTCCAAGCATGATTCAACCGCCAACAGTAGCACTATTGTCTTTAACTCGGTCATCCCAAAGAAAACAACGTACGACAAGAATAAACTAACTAAACAAACGCGTTTTTAATTCCACTTCAATTATAACTCCCAAAATGCATAAAAAAATACGACACCACATCCACTCAAAAAACCACCTCTCAATAACCGATGAAAAAAAATCCTTCCTTTAACTTTCGGCCTGCCATTTCGTCAATTCCAGGGGTGGCAGCACATGGAGGCCAAGCGTCTCACCTGTAACCGCCTCGATCCCGTCTCCCCAGCCGACGGCTCCGGTCAGCGGAATCAGCCCCGTCACTAAGACCTCGCTCGCCGCCAAGAAGCAGGACACACACCTCATCGGCAGCGGACACAACTTCAGCCCCAAGCCATTCGTAAGTCTTTTTTTACGTTCATAGTGCAGAATGGTAGTTAGCATAGATTATAACGATCGATTTTTTTTTAACGAATTTTGTAGCTGAACGGAACCAGCGACGGCACGGTGAAGTCGATCGTCAACAAGCAATACAACAGCCCAGTCGGTATCTACAGCGAGGAGACGATCGCCGAGACTCTGTCGGCTCAGGCCGAGGTTCTTGCCGGAGGTGTTTTGGGGTAAGTGTTGCGATGCTTTGTGATTATGTAGTCGAAGGTATTTTCGTGATTCGGGAATGCCTGGATATGTCGAGAATTGTGAAATATTGATGAGCAATTTGAAAAATTTAGAGTGAACTTCAAGAAAAACGAGAAGAACTACAACGCCCAGAACAGCGAGGTCTTCAAGATGGTCCAGGAGGCTGACAAGGAGCCAAAGACACCCGAACCTGGTTAGTTACTCCTTTGAATGGTCGTTTATTTCTTTTTTTTATCAAGCTTGAGAAGGCAGTGCACTTTGTTAGAATATAATTGATGAGCTTATCTAAATTTACAAAGGGTTAATTTTCAAATCTCTTAAAGTTTGCTTGATTTTTAAACTAAACGTCACATCTATAACTTTTTAAATCTCAATACTCTAAATTACTCAAACTTAAATCTTAAACAACACACTGCCCTCTCAACACCACCAACAAGAAACCAACACCACCATACAATAACATCCCACACCCAAACCAAAAAAAAAACACCTGCCTCTAACTGCAAATGCCACCGCACAGCGGAGCCCATACCACAGAGCGGAGTTGTATCACCAACGACGTCGCCAGCCATAGCTGGCTTGCGATCGGTCCAGGCACCCGAAACCAAGCCTCAGCCCAGCACGCCCCAGAGTAGCCTGCCGCCAGGCCAGAACATCTGCGCCGAGTGCGAAAGGCTAATTGTGTAAGTTTCAGCTTTCCTTACAGGTGTCTATAGAGCCTAGCTGTCGACGGACTAAGCAGCCGAACAACGTCGAGCCGTCTACTTCTGCCCCCTGCCTTCGTTTTTTATAGTCTTATATTTTAGTGTAACCGAGGTAGCATTAAAAAAGAATCGTTTTTTTTTTTTCATAATTTTAATACTATATATATTCTGGGGAGAAAGCATTACATAATGAGATATAGCAATGGAAGTAAGAATTCCATGAAGCAAAGACAAATGACAGTAATATTATGAAAGTATACGAACCTGTAACCCCCCTATTAGTTCCGGCGCGGACGGAGTTCTATTCGTCGGTGAGTCACGCGGTTGGTGGAAGATCGGCCTCGCCGAGGTCGCCTACGCCCACGCCGAGCCCCCAGGCCTACCAGCAGCCAAGAAGCGGCCAGCCTCGCCCGGAGGGCGCCGTCATCTGCAGCAGCTGCGACAGCGCGATCGTGTAAAAAAGCCCTTTTCATCCAGAGACTCTAGCGATGTGTCTATTGTTTCTATTATTTGCGGCTGTGCTAAGCTCGGCTCACTCTTCTCTTTATCTCTCTCTCTGTTTTGTTAAAAAATGATTTTTGGTGGAGATTGGATTTTTTTTTTTTTTTTATATTTGTATTTTTTTGTTCATTTTTAATGAAAAGCTTTTTTATCCTATGGCGTACTTACGCTTTTGATTTTTGCTTTATTTTGATTATTTTTTAACTATTTTATGCAACTGCTCAATTTACTTATTATTATTGGTTAGACGAAACGTCCAATTTCCACCAGATCATTAATGCAGGAGATAACGCACGAAAGCTTTCGTCGTTTCTTTTTTTGTTCCGTTCTAGCTGATGCTCATGCCCCCGCCCCTATTACCGCTCGTTGATGTTGTTTTTTTGTAGTTTTGTACTTATGTTTTCTATATTATATTTTTTATATAATAGCTGTTTTTTTTCTCCTTTCGGCGGTTACTTAAGCCAATTTTTAACGCCGCCTTCTTATACGCCCCTTCATTTAAAAGCTTTCTGAGCTTTTCTCTATAATAATCATAAAATATTTCATGCTAATGTAGAAATTCATTCTCATTTATAGAAATCATCAATTTCATTCATTGAGAGGTGGGTAATGAAATAATAGTATCTTACATCGCTTAACAGAGAATTTTAAATATAACATTTCATATGTCATTTTAAAATTTGCCATCATCTTTTAATAGTGATACGTAGAACAGAAATATAAAAAGTATAAACCTAAATGACAATTCTAAATGACTACTTACAAGTAATCATCATATAAACAACAGTAATAATAGCATATATACCTAGAATCTTGCGTCCTTCTCAAAACCGCAGCAAAAGAAAATCATGAATAAGTATCTACAAATCCCAACAACAAAAGTAGTCACCAATCTTCACATCAACCATCGTAGCAGCTCGCATTCATCTCCACAATCTAGACGCTCATCAAAAATCGATCGCTCATCTCATCAATCTATCAACTCGCAAGCTCAATAAACAAAAAAAAAGGCACTCACACGCACGATACCAGGATAATCGACAAGCTCTATTCCGGATACAGGAACACACCACCTGCAATATCCGTCGCCCCTTTCCGCGCTTAACACGCGTCTTAAAGGCCGTCGTCGCCGCCGAGTGCATCAATCATCAAGGCCGCGCCGACGCCACCTTTTTCCCCTTCTTCTCTCAAGCGTATCTATAAGCCCGCAGCGTTTTGTAAGAGCCGGCTGCTCAAATTAAACGCGCGCATCCGCTTAGCTCACTTAGCGGCTCATACATTGTAATGAGGGATCGCAATAGCTGAATCACGACAGCTCGCCGATCGTTATAGAATGGCTCGCGGATCGTTACTCATCGAGCCGCTTGATTATTATTTTTTTTTTTTTATTTTTGTATTAGCAGAGTCATGAGGTGTATTTTCGTCTCGGTGGACGATTAAATTTGCCAAACGTGAGTAATTGAAAAATGTTGTTTCGCGATGCTTACTGTCGCATTGCTGCGTCTTTTACCTGTCTACCAGCGCGTCACCTTCGACTGTCTTTCTTATTGTTGCTTTCGATGGGAGTAAATATGTTGTTTTTTTTTCTTGCTTCTCTGTACGCGTTTTTTATCTTTTTTTTCTTATTTCAAAGCGATAATGGCTGATGCGGATTGATTTTTGGCCATGGCTTTCTATAAGACTTTTTTTACACTTTTTTGTTACACTTTATTTTGAATAAGAACGTGTGTTAGATGTTGTACAATGCAAATAAGACACTTTTTTTTATGGGCAAGACGTTGTTCGCTGCTGCGCGGGTGATTTTGAATCGTCTTTTGTAATACAAATGCCGGTACACGCTCGAAACAGACAAAACATTGCATTATTCATTGCCAGTTAATATTAACTCCTCAAACTTGGCGGGGAAACGAAAATCCACCGTTCGAAAGATATAGTGTTTTGTCCAGAGTGATAATGGCCGATGCGAAATCACCTACCTATACATATTTTACTAATGTTAATATTTCTATCTGCATAATTTGTATACCGTGTAGATGAAACTAATCAGAAATTTGGAAAAGTTTTTACAATAATACAGGTGAATTTCCAAAACGAACTCTTTAGGAAAATTCATCTGTAACTTCGAAGCACAATTATTCTCACAAAAGCTTACGCTATATTTCCAATTTTCTCTCTTACCTGATCAGTTTCATGTACACAAGCTAAACTTTCCACTCATCATACAAAAAACTATAAATCCACTTTTCTGTCCACATTTTCGCGCTTACGTCCCATTAGCGGTGTGTTCGTGCGAATAAAGGAGAAGAACCTTCACGTGGAGTGCTTCAAGTGCTCGACCTGCGGCACCTCCCTGAAGAACGTCGGCTACTACAACATCAACAACAAACTCTACTGCGACATCCACGCCAAGCTGGTAGCCAGGCAGAACGCGCCCGCTGGAATTGTACCAGTAACTGTTGGACCGTACGTATATTTATTTTCATAAGCATTTTGTTCAAGAAGTATAAAATTGTGCTTATTATATATCCCTTGTTACTATGAATCACATGTGTTTTAAATTGTTTGAAATTAAGGTATCATGATTTATGATAATTCTATGGCTATTAAAAATATATTTTTCATAGTTATAAAATAAATTTGAGAAAATTTTGAAATTAAAATTATAATTGTAATTTAGAAATGATTAATATGTTTTGACGTATTTTAGAAAACTACGTATACGTAACACAAGTTTAAAATACACTCACGTAGCTCTAAATTAAACATTAAATAACTCCCAGCATATTTCCACTTGAAAAAAACCCGCTCAATTTTAAAATCCACTTAAAAACCCCTTCCCAAACCAAACAAAAAAACCCTTACCCAATAAAAATCCACCTCGAGCTATTTTCGCAATAGCAGAAACACCAGGCAGCCTTCTTTTATCAATATTTCATTGAATTACAGTGGCCAGAGAGCTCCTGCAAACACGATTTCCGCAGCCTTGTCGAACGTCGCGCCACTCTCGCCGTCACTTAGCAATCACGGAAGCTCGTCGCCCCAGCCGTTCTCGGTGAGTCTGCCTTCGTATTATGTCTATATATGCCTGCATTTTAATTAGGATAAACTAAGGAATTTGCGCGCGGAGTACAGGCCGGCTGAGAAAAGAGCATGGACGTAATGAGATTTTTGCAATTCTAACGCTTAACGAGTAAAATGTGTTGTTTGTTCGAAGCATATATATATATAGTTGGATATATAAGTGACTTTGTATAGCGCAATGTTTTTCTAGTAGGAGTTTTAAATGCTAAAGATACTTTGTGTGCGAAGTTGTTTTTCGTTTGCTTGGATAGCGTTGAGAAAGTGCTTGATATTTGTTACTTGTTTTGTCTAAATTTAAATTTAGTGAAAATTTTTAAACGAAAAGCAACTTTTAACAAATTTGATGCTTACACAATTATACCAAGTTATTTTTAAATACCGCCGAGAGAATTGAAAGTTTTCGAATTAAATTAACAATCTTAAATAAAGAAAAAATAATCATTTAATCATGAAATTAACGTATTTATGTCCTACTTATCAACTTAATTAAGATCAAATCTAAAATCCCCATCAATTCACAAAAAAATCTTCTCTCGGCAAACCACCCTTACAGCGCCCTAACCCCCTGCCTGTTGTGCGTGTGTGCTACTAATCGCTTTTGCAGAGCTACGCGCGCACCTACAGCCCCGAGGTCCGCTACCGCAACGGCTACAACAGCAACCTGAACGGCCTCGATCAGCAACAACCTCCCGACAGCAACGGCTACGAGTCCAGGACGTACACCAGCACTCTAACCATCCAGACCAGCGGCCAGCCTACCAGCAACGGGCACTCGCTTTTCGAGAAGCCTCAGCAGCAGCAGCAGCTTGATTATAACCGAAACCCCACTAACGATCACTTTAATAACATGGACAACAAGCTGCACAAGCTCACCGACGACATACGCGATTTCGCGCTCGATCGGAGCCAGGAGTACGACGAGCGGGATTACGGATACGATAAGAGCTCGCTGCTCGACACGACGACGTCCGTGCGGGCGTTTAAGGTGATTACTGTGCGGGGACTTGACGGAGGACGAGGAGAGAGGTTTTTTTTTGGAGATAGGTGGAGAGACGGATGGTTTCTCTGATTTTGCGATGGTTTTTTTGTTTGTTTATTTGAGTGAGGATGAGTAGTGAGGGGGTACTTTGGGAGGAAGTTAGAGTTTGACCTGTGCTTTCTTTTTGATTGCTTTCATTTTTGTTGTTGGATTCGTGAGGTTGGTTTGTTACATGATTTTATTTTTCTTGTTTGCAGCCAGTTTGTACGCCTATATTTTATTTTATGTTCGAGTACTTAGATTAAGAAAAATGATATTATCGAAATCTCTTTCTATTTGAACAGTATAGTTTATTTTCAATAAAAAAAATTCAGTCAGTGATATAAAAGTTTCTAAAAAATGTTTAATATTCGATAAAATTTTCTGTCTGAATTTTTACGATAGCAATGTTTTTATTGCTCTTACGAATGATATAATCGTCGATATTGGTTATCAATTAATCCGGTATTTCCTCGTATTACGTAAAACTTCCTCTATCTTTATATCTTCAAATATATCTACACAAACATTTACCTTTAAGTAATTGTTTTTTCCGTTTTTCAATGCGGACAAGCACACACAAATTTCCAACATTATTAAAAACGATCATCAATTCAACTATTCATGAAGGCTACAGAGATTTTTTCTTCATTTACGTATTTACACAATACTATTCATCTATCGAATTCAAAACCACATGGATTTTAAGTCTATAAATAGCTTAGAAAAAAAACCTTTACTTTCCAATAAAATCATTTTCCCTCTCAATTCCCATCCACCATCTCCCCTCAAACCTCTCAAACCCCCACCAAAAATCCATCAGCCCGCAAACCTTCCCAAATTACCCCAGTCCCGAAAAGCATCCCACCGACCCTGCGAGATCATCACCACCGTCACTTCCTCGCTCCGCCAAAAAGGTCACAATCCTCTCTCACTCTCCCACTTCCTACTTCCTCCTCTATCACAGCCACTGACACACGCACGCGTGCGCGTTATTTTCACACTCGTGACTAACACCCCCCAACCCACTAGAGCGAGGAAGATCCACTACGTAAGCTCACGCTCGGATAGAAAGAGAGGAATTACCGATATAAAAACCGATCTGCGATCGGCCGATTGTGCAAAAGCCGCGTAAGACACGTGACCAAACCCTCTCTATTGTCTATCTCGTTTGTAGCCGACCCTCCTTGGCAGCTCGCCCTTCGATCAGCAGCAGTCCGGTTTTCGGCCAGTTCAGGTAACGAAACCGATCGGCGGTGCGTTCACTTGCCGATCGGCGATCGCTTCGTGTGCGTGAGCAGCAGCCGCGCTCTTCTACTGCTCCGTATCTGTCTCTGTTGTGAACTTGGAGTGAGCGAGGTGTGCTGTCTCTTTTGTTTTTTGGGTGGAGAAGATAAAGAAGCTGTTGATTGCGCGGATTTTGTGAGAAGCGGGTGTGAGGAGCATGATCCATTGACGCTCATCGTTTTGGTTTCACGCTAGATCATTGACTTTTTTTTTCGCTTTCATCTATCGTTTCGCTCATTGAGATATGTGGAAGGTAGACTGTTTGCGGAGAATAGTGTGCGCGTAATGGTTTTTTTGATGTTGTGGTTTGACTAATCTTGAGTGGCTCGGATTTCTTTTAACATACTCACCTAATTTTATTTATTACAATTATTTATTTTTTTCCTTAAATCAATATACAATACCATCTGTACATATTTTGAAATTCAATTTACATTTTGTATTTTTTTCATAAAGCGATCATTTTAAATATACAATTCCATCTGTACATATTCTGAGATTCAATTTACATTTCTCGACACACGATTGTCATTCTATCAACATTATCTTTCTTTCACAAGCAATTTGAAAATATCACTTCGAAACAAGCTAGATCGAAGCATCGCAAAGACCGTAGACCTCGCAACCACCTACGGCCAGAGTAATTCGCCAACCGAATTCCTCTTCGCGAATCTAAAAAAGGCAAAAACAAAAAAAAATTAACATAATCTTTGTAAAAAATTGTAGGCACCATCGGCGAACAGCATCGGCGGCCCGAAGCCCTTCATCGGCTCCAGCATCACGAACCAGAACTACTCGTCCTCGCCTATTATTAACACCGGAAACAGCACTCTGCCACGGCCCCAGAGTCAGTCCGTAACTGGTGAGTTTTTTTTTTAAATCTACTCTCTATACACGATCGGAATATTTTAAAACCACTCTCTAGGCACACTGAAGGCCGTATAAATAGACGGCTAATTGCGCGAAGGCTCTCGTTAGTGTCTTCTGTATAGATATGCAATTTTTTTACTTGCGGACTTTATGTCTTTACTTATTTTGGTGGAGGTGCTGCGATGGTAGAAAGCTGATAAAGCACTGATGCTTTTCTTTTGGAATTTGTGAGTGGATGTTTTATTTTTACTATTTGAGATTTTGTTGTTAAATACATCAATTTGCTGTTTTGTACAAGATACTAAAGTGAGTTAAAGCGAGAAAATTTTCAAAAGCAGTTTTCTTGTATACAAAAAATTTATTATTATAATGCATTTTTAGAAAAGTATACGATAAAAACGAAAATTTATTATTATTCTTCTTTTAGTAAAATATGCACATATTTTACGTATTCATTTATTTTCTACATTACACAATAAACGGTAGCAGCAATAGTACAGTAAGTCTTACCGTTGCGCTTTACGTTTATGACATTGTACATTATCTAAGTGATATACCCAATTATATAATGAAATTTCGAAACGATAGAGCATCAATGCTTTCTCAATAATTATTTCTACCTACATTAAATATACATCTGTTATCTCATAACTTAATTCTTACTACAACGAATACTTATTACAAAGATACTTAATAAAACTCAAAAATTCGTTCAGCACACAATTATACAAACGTTATTGATTAGCGCTCCATCTAATCCGCATGTCTATTTTAAAATCGATCGAGGTCGACAAACTCGAGCGACACTGTTTATCTCGTCTATAGCCAATATTGTAACCTTGAATTCGATTCTCTTGCAAATAGGTCGTTTCTCTACTCTGCCAAAGCCGAAACTCTCTCCTTTCAAAGGTACGACACGACGCATCAATTACAACAATATACAATAAACAAAACAAAAATCCAGAATTTTCCCGCGCGCCGCGCTTACATTCCTCTGCAAGCTGCTCTCGTCGCGGCTTCAAAGCACTTTATTTATTCTTGTTCTTTTTTTTTCTCACAAGGCTTTCTCTCTTATCAGCTTTAATGTCATATATAAGCACGAGCCGACGCTCCTCTGGTGCAAGTTCGATGAGTTCTTTAACATCGTGATTCTCTGTTTTTTTTTTATCGGCCACTGACTCTAACAAGACTTCTTTCTTTCTCTCTGTGTCATTAACTGTATAAGGGGACTTGTAATCAGTGACGTGAGAAAAGCTTTCCGCGAAGCGGGAGGAAAAAACGTTCCGGGAACACTGCATTTATCAGACATTCCGTAAAGTTTATAAAGACACACGCCAATACTTATCATCATTGAATCTGACGCAGCATCGGTCTAAACGTCGAAAATTCCTATCTCACCGCGTCACTACACACCGCCGTAACTATCACAACATTCACGCGCGATTAACGTCTCTCAGCCCACAGTCATTAATTAATTCATCGACGCATCATTATCGGCCACAAAAGTCTACAAAGCAGCACTATCAGAAAAAGCTCCAACCACGCGTTCATATTCCAGGAAGTCATCAAACATTCCCGCAAAGCGACACAAGCACGCACTTGAAGCCTCTCGAGTTATTATTATTAAAACGGCTTGCAAGCTTCACAGAGAGAGCGGATCTGTCGCGGTGACGTGTCGCGATTGGTAAATTGAGAGCTGCCAGCCGCGAGATGGTCTCGGCGCGACGGAAAGCAGAACACCCCCCTTTCATCCTACCTACTTCTTCGCGATGACGTCGAATATTTAGGGAGCCTCGTTTCTTGCGCTCGCCGTCTCGTTTAATACAAGCGTGGTGCGGAGTTACGTCAGCGCGGCTTTGATTCGTATACGGCTTTTTCGCAATCGGTTTTTGCGCGAGTGGTAAATGGAATACTTCTGGCTCGCTGATTTTCGATATTTATAGCATCCTTTCATCCCTGGAGTGATGTGGAGGTTTTAATGAAGTTGAGAGTGAATGGGCGAACGCGCGGTGAAATTTTCCGTTGGTGGAATGGCTTAGTTGTGTAATCTCATGTGATCCAATGTTTAATATTCCGTCATTAGTGATGTATCCCTTTGAAGACTGTGATTTAAGTGGGCATTTCTTTGCGGTTGATGAATCGGGCCTAGAGCTATTTGAGAATTTCGAAATAGATATTTTTTTTCTGCTATTAATATAATGATATTGGTATTTATAGATGTCTGACTTGTGCTAGTGCACTGACAACTATTTTTATCTTAAAATATTATTATGATTACTAAAAAAATTCTTTTAATCAATAATAAAAAACGTATCACGCTTGATAAAATTTAATGAAATAATTTAGAGACTTAAGCTCAAATTATTCATAAACATTCAAAGTGCTCAAAGGGATAATTATCAAAAAAAAAGAACCTCCCAAAAACGGACTCTCATTCATTTCATTATAATTGTTGACTGTGTTGTCTTGTGTTTTTATTTTCAGCAGCCACGTCATTCAACCCGAAACCCCGACCCTTCTCCCTCATCGCGTGAACGCGGCAGCTCTCAACTGCACCAAAGCGCGATCACACTTTTTATCACTAAGAGATGATGATGATGATGATGATGATGTTGATGATGATGATGTCTTGCGTTAACTATTGTTTTTGATTTTTGTTTTTTTTTTGGGACTGCTTTTTACCATCCGGAGAGTCCTAAGCTATTGAGTTACTACACGTTAATTAATTTATGTTAATTCATTATACACGTTGACTATTGTATTGTAATTCTGTTTCCGGGCGGTTGACAATGTGACTTTTCACAAGCAAAATAAACATGATTCATGCGTAAATACGAGAGAATAAAAAGAAAACAGAAAAGCTCAAAATTTTGTAGTGTTCAGTTTCTTCGCACGTCCACCGATTATCGCTTCTTCGCTTTTACTACTGATCTCCACCGAGTGTTTTGTTTTTATCTTGACCGCTTTTACCTCCGCTGGCTCGGCTTTAGATTAGCTCGGATACCTTAGAGTGTTCACATTTAGCAGAGTGGCTGGATTCCAATGAGATGATTTAATGAACAATTTTTTTTACTTAATTTTTAAGCTGCTGCAGTATTAAACTGACGATGACTTTGAGAGTGTGCCATCGAGGAATGCTGCTATTAAAATTTATTATTTTTTACACTTATTTTATTATTTAACTGGGTATTCTGATCGAAAGAAAAATGTCTGTGAAATTGTTTTTTAAAAAATTTATTTTACTGCAATGCATATGTAGGAAAGATGTTTAGAATTCGATCAGAATGCCTCACTACACTATTCTTATTCTTATTATAATAATTAATGATAGCGCCATTAAACCTGTCGATTAAAATGTCTTTTAATGCCGTTATCTCTTTAGCTAGCTCCTAAACCTTGCTTACGGTCGCTCGATCTGAAAATTTTCACTGCAACAATTCACAAAGCTTTTAAAAACAACTAGCGCGCTTAGCATGATTCTTTCTACAATCTATAAATCAACTTACTTTAAAGAAAAAAAGCAACTAAAATCAAGCGACTCTCAGCAACTCTCAGACCTTTAACTTCGCTTCTACTCACCTAAAAATTTTCTCTTTTCTCTCTTTCTAACTCTAACTAACTGCCCACCGCTCCCCCTAACCGCTTCTCTCCTCCGCTCTGTGTGCCACTTCTAAACGCGTGTGTCGCCTGCGCAAACCGCTTCTCCTCCCATCCTTAATCCACCCTCCACCCGCCCCACCTACCTCGATTCTCCACCTCGGTCGCCAAGACAGAGACCTACCACGCGGAGTGTCGCGAGCGCCGAGAGTGCGCCGGAGGCGGCGGCCGGCCCCAGTCCTACCACGAGGACTACTGCGAGTACGAGGTCGAGGTGCGCCTGCCAAGGCCGAAACCCAGCGCCGAGAAGCCACCAAGATCGAAACAGTGGCCGCCGGTTAAGCCGATCGAGGACATCACCTACCCGACCGCCAGTCCGCTGTACATAGATCCGAACCCGACGCTAGCCAAGTGTGCTAAGCAGGTGACGCGAGAGCGACAGGCTACGGTTGAGTCGGTCATCAGACGCAGGAACAGCTTCGCCGGCAGCGAGATGTCCGAGTTCAGCTGTCCGGGTCCGGTTTACCGGAGGGTCGAGCTCGTCCAGAGCAAGGAGCGTCAGTCGCGCTGTGAAAGGTCATCTTCTAGAGCTAGCTCGACGGATAGTTTGAGAAGGTCTCTGACGCCTACGAGGATCACCCAGCCGATCCCTAAACCCTGGACCGCCACTGTAACCTGCGGTACGAACCTTTACCAGTCGACGTACCAGTCGTCCAGTCAGGAGGTGTGCTGCCAGCGCGAGCAGTCCCAGGAACGCGAGTTATGTCAGCAGAAGAAGACCAAACGCGAGTCGTCCTGTGAACCAGGTGAAGGACATCGTCACGAGCATAGAGAGGAGGACACTTGTAAGATCGAGGGAGGCACCCATCGTCACGAGCACACCAGCACTGACATCTGCAGGATGACCGGCGAGGTGCAGCCGGCTCCGCCCCAGCCTCAACCCCAACCCCAGCTGGAGCAGGAGGAGGACGTGGTGGATCTGTCTAAGCTGGTCCCGCCGGACGTGGCCATCTGTCCGAAGGGCATAGACGCCGAGCACGACCTTTACACAGAGACCGAGGAGGAGGACAAGGGAAACCTCCACATTAGGAAGACCACGACCTACGAGAAGACGGTGGAGCTAGTCTCGCCGGATAAGGAGATGGACGGGCCAGGGTTCGGCCAGCAGCAGAGATCCTCTACGGTGGATCGCGAGGTGGAGGACATATCGTGCAGGAGGCAGGTCACCGAGACGAGCCAGACGCTCTCGCAGACGATCGACACTCAGCAGCTGATCGAGGAGACGCGCAAGCAGGAGGAGGCTGAGCGACGTCGCCGTGAGGAGGAGGATAGAAGACAGCGCGAGGAGGAAGAGAGAAGAAGGCAGGAGGAGGAGAGAAGGCTGGCTGAGATGAGACAGCGGGATGAGGAACAAAGAAGGCAGAAGGAAGAGGAGGAAAGACGCAGGAAGGAGGAGGAACGCAGGAGAATCGAAGAGGAGCAACGCGAACGGTCACAAAGCTGCCGCACCGAGCAACGCACGGAGGTGGTCGAGGAGTACTGTAGCAGCTGTCCTTCGCGCGAGCGCGTGATCGAGGTGAAACTGGAGGAACCACCCTGCGGAACCTGCGGAGAGCGTCCACCATCGCGCGAACGGATTATTCCTATACAGATGGAGTCGGACCAGCCGCCGCCGTGTAAGACTCAGGTGACGGAGGTGAGCGAGACGGTGAACATCAAGCAGCACTGCGAGCACCAGGATTACGAAGAACAGCGTAAAAGGAGCCTGCGCGAGCAGGTAGAGGTACACCAAAGCTTGCGCGAACAGCAGCAGTCTAAGAAGCAACCAACCCTTCAGGAGCGCCGTCTGTCCTCGAGATTCTCTCAGCAACAACAGCAGCAGCAACAGCAGCAACAGCAATCCAGTACCTGCACCAAGAAGCACGTTCAGTTCGTCAAGCAGACCGAGAGCGGCAGCTGTCCACTCTCCCAGCAGCCGGTCAAGAACGCAACACCGAAACAGTGGCAGTCCGAGATGTGCAAGGCCCTGACCACCGCGCCGGACACCGCTTACCAACCCCTCGGCCGTACCGGTGCTTCTCCATCCTGCGAGAGCCGCGAGGTCTACCGCAGCGAGGTCACCTACGAGAGCTACTGTCCCAAGTGCCAGCCCCGTGCCAACTCTCCGTTCGTCGACGCGCTGACCACCGCCTCGGACCGTCCCTACTCACCTCTAGGTCGCGACGTCAGCGCCCCGCAGTGCACCTGCCGCTGCAGCCGATCCCAGACGCCCGACATCAGAACGACCTACGAGGGCTATTCCGCCCCGTCGGAGATACTCTATCGAAACCCGCCGAAGGACCCGCCGAAGAAGCCGGAGGGACCACGACCTTTACCCACTCCTCCGCCGGATTACAAGTTCCGTAATCGCTCTGTCTCGCCGAGCTACAGGTCTAGGTCTCAGACCCCGAATAGGTCCCAGACACCGTCCACCTGTGGCCTCAAGCGACCAGACACCATACCGATGTACCAGAAGTTCCTGGTCTGCGAGGAGCAGGCGCCGGTCCAGAGCCACGAATTTCCCTGTAGTCGTAGTCCGACGCCCTGTCGATCCAAGTCACCAGCTCCTGATACCTCGGCTAGCTATACGATAAGGGCTCAGGCACCCAGGATCAAAGAGGACGAGCCGGATAAGACGGAGACGATTCGCTATCATTACGAGGAAGATACACCTCAGGCCCACAAGACTAAAGATACCACGACGACCAAGACGGTGTCCTGGGTGGGTCAGGGCTCCTCGAAGCACGCCCACTTCCAGGAGCACGAGGACACCGTGACGGAGGAATGCGACGGCAGCCACCACGTGAAGAAGCTGGAGCACAGGCTGAAGGAGTACGACGACCCGGAGCAACCATCGGAGCAATCATCCGTCGAGGACAACTGCTACATCTCCCAGAACAGCGACACCCAGCCCTGCCTACCCTGCCCAGCAGTTCAGCAGCAGAGCAACGTCATGGAGCGCATCCAGAAAACCGGGGTGCGCGTCTTCGCGCCCATCAACACAGCTCCTGAAGTACGCCGAATCGCCCACGAGGTACCACCACCCGAGCCATCGTGCCCCATGACCGGTGTCCAGGTCCTCCCAGTGCGCGCCCACGGCGATCACTCCTGCAAGTCCGGCGTCGTAGTCGTCCCCTGCGACGGCATCGGCGACCGTGGGATCTGCATAACCCCCACCCCGGATCGTCAGAACGTCAACGTCTCGCCGTGCCCCAAAGAACTGGGCTGCCCCTGCAAGAAGCCCTCCTGCTACTGTGGCTCCACCTCCAAGAACTGCAACTCCACGACCCTCGGCAACGTCAGCACCACGCGCACCGTCTACGCCTCCCAGAACACCGGAATCGCGGGCTACCGACCTGTCTCCTGTCCCAAACCCATCCTGAAATGCCTCGGCGCTGAAAAAGCCAAGCTCCCCTTCCCCCAGATCCCGCTGCCCGAGGAGGAGCCGGAGGAGCCCTGCTGCCTCACCAGCTCCACCACCACCACCACCTTCAGCAGCTCGGCCAACTCCGGCTTTCAACCGATCGAGAGACCCAAGCAACCCCGCACTAACCTCTGCAATCAAATAACCACGCTTACGCTTTGCAAGCGCGAGAGCAAACCTGCCCCAGCGCCGCAGGTACCAACGGTACAGCTTTACAAGCCAGTGACCCCGCCGCCGCCTCCCTGCCGCAGCAGCAGCAGCCAGGTTAAATGCACCCAGAATCGATTTCGCCGCGAAACCACCCAGACCACCAGCTCGTCCCAATCCTCGCAGAACCGCTCCTCCCGCTGCCTGTCTAGTAAGACATGCAGCCAGACTACAGTAGACCCCTCACCGAATTTGTCATCCCACCCTACGGATCTAGGTGCAGGCGGCTTAGGCGGCAACCGGGGAGGCAGCTTCGCCGGCAGCAGCGCGCCCAACCGCGGCAGGGGAATTCTTAACCAGGCTGGATCGGGATTGCGAGTACCGCTCTGCGCGGCCTGCAATTCCCAAGTCAGGTACTGAGATAGAAGTTGACACGTCGTGGGATGATGTTTGTAGTGTTTTTTTTTTTCGTTTTCGTAGGATGGCTTTCGATGTGCGGCAGACCCGCTGATTAAGATTGATTTAATGGCTTTTATTTTCAGACTACGCTGGAGGCTGTTGCATGGTTGTTTATTAATAATGAATGCGTTTTTTTTTTCAGTTTGTTAAGATAGGATTTGCGTATTTTTTAATGGTCTTTTGGTGAATCTACTGTTAAAGTTGTTGATTAATTAATTGATTATTAATTGATCGATATGTTTTATCGTCTTTACTTTTTGATTAATAGAAGATTTTTTGAATAATTTATCTAAAACAGTAGATTTTACCAAAGGCTAAAATATCATTGTTGTTTTACTAAATAGATTTAATAAGTAAAAAAATAATGATTGCACTGTTCATTAATTCGACTTGTTGCATGTGTTTGCGCAGTTAACGGAGATAATACTAACAATCAGCTAAATGGTCAAGCCCTAAAACCAGTTTGTTGTTGCTGTAACAAAGAAATCGCAAGGTTTGTAAATCTCAGGATTTCCATCTAATATCTTCAATCTTTTACAATATCTACTTCACAATTTTCCATAAATTCAAATTTTCCTCTACTTACCCTCATTCTTTTTAACAATTTCGATTTCGTATCTTCATTTCTTACTAACAACCCTCTACTAACAACAACCCGACACGTTAATAAAAATATTTCTCGTCCAGGGGTCCATTCATTTCCGCTCTCGGCCAGATCTGGTGCCCGGAGCACTTCGTCTGCGTGAATCCCCAATGCCGCAGAGGCCTGCAGGACATTGGCTTCGTCGAGGAGAAGGGCCAGCTCTACTGCGAATACTGTTTCGAACGATTCATTGCCCCCGCGTGTAACAAGTGCAATAACAAAATCAAAGGAGTGCGTACCACTTTCTTAATTGTTTATTTCATTTATTGTTATTATAGATGTTCATTAATTTATTGTGTTGTTTATATTTGTAACGTAAAGGAGGTTTGTAGATCTAATCTGTGCGTTCTTTTAGGATTGTTTGAATGCCATTGGCAAGCACTTCCATCCTGAATGTTTCAACTGCGCGCACTGCGGAAAACTCTTCGGCAACAGTCCTTTCTTCCTTGAGGAAGGGCTTCCATATTGCGAAAGAGGTTCATACAGCTAATTGTTAAATTTCTCTGCTTTTGCTTAAAGTGGAAATATTGTTTTTCTATTTGCTTATATGAATTTTAAAAAGAGTAAAAAATTTCAAATAACTTGCTACCTATGATTACTATTGCTGCTTTTTAATTACTATACTTTTACAGTAACTTTTGCTAAAGTTTCTAAATTTAAAATCCATCTACTTTTTTACATTTGCTTATTAAATATATCTTTGCTATTGCTCTATCCTATTTCCTAAATTTGAATAATGTTAAAATTTTTTAACAATTATGCTATCCATTATTACATCAACCACCATTCATTTTACATTTAATCAAAAATTTTCAAAATCATTAAGCATAATAAAAATCTCTCTATAACTGCTTACTATCGCTTAAACAATTATTGATGTACAATTTGTAAAATAAATTTTTTTTCTGTATAGACTGGAATGACCTGTTCACAACGAAATGCTTCGCCTGCGGGTTCCCAGTAGAAGCTGGAGACCGCTGGGTAGAGGCCCTCAATAACAACTACCACAGTCAATGTTTCAACTGCACGGTAAATATTTCTCTTAGCACTTTTTTCCTAATAATCTAAAAACTTTTTGAAACACATAGGTTTTCAGTTTTCATTATTAATTTTTAAACAACATAATCATACTATAATAAATAAAACAATAACTAATAAAATAAATTTATTGACTGTTCCAGATGTGCAAAAAGAATCTCGAGGGACAGAGCTTTTACGCGAAGGGCGGACGTCCCTTCTGCAAAAACCACGCGCGCTAGATAGCTAATACTAAATAAATCAACGAACCAGCGAATAAAACAATCGAACTATATACACATGCAAACGCAAGCAAGAAGAATTTAAAGAAAGCCGTATACCTACACACACACATCGACAATTTAATTATCATCCATAAGCTTACTCGTAACGTGTAGATAAGAATAATGTTGTGAGAAACTCCAATGCACGACGATCTCATTGCGCGCAGATCGTCGCTTATTACCATAAACCTATCAATTAACGACCGACGCGATTAAGCAAACAGAACAATAAAAACGAGCCAGCCTCGTCCCACCTACGCTTCTCTTTCTCGCGCTCTCTCCGTCCCTCTAACCGCATGATAGAGGGAAAGGAGAGTCGCATTTCACGCACACACAGCCACGCACACCTTATGTAAAAAGACGTACCAAAAACTAATGTGTAAGGCGCATCGCCGATGAATTCCGCGTGCCCGCGCGTGCAGCTCTATCGTGTGTTATTTAGCGAGCACTTTGAGCGAGGCTTGCAATTCGCGCGCGCACGCGAAGCTCGCCATAATCCCGCGGCAATTGATTTTGCGCGCTCGAGTGCGCGCTTTCGAAAATAGACGAGCAATTTCGTTCTCTCGCCGGAAAGCGTGTGCATGTGTGTACCTACACCCCTTTCCGCTACTTGGAATGGGGAATTTATGAGAAACGAAGTCGGGTGGGACGATAAGTCGCGAGCTGAAACTTTTTCATTAATCGTAAGAGCGCGAGTGTATAATGATTTTACCGATGATTAATTTAACTTAAGCTGTGTACCGATTGAAAGGTCGACGTCAAACGCGTAACGAAGATAAATATATGGCTCGACGTCGGAGCGTCTCTCGTCGTACCTTTTCTCTGCTCTTTTCTTAAAGGTTACGTCGAGGCGCCCGACGTCGACGTGCATTCAGGACTTGTTACGCGCAGCGACATGATGTATACCTATACACTGAAGATGGTGGAGTTAAACCAGGTCGATTAAAGTAGTTGCCGTATATATTTATTTGAGCGCGATTCGCGCGCGCTCGTCCCGTGCCATCTGTCCGATTGCGCGGGCCTGGAGCGTTTAGTCAGGGCGAGCTCCGTGCCCGTTAAATCCGTTTGCCAGTATATATACGTCGAAGGTCGAGAGCTGTAAAAAATTTTGATCAGCTTGTTATTATATGTGTGCGAATGAATGCGCTGAGCTGAGTGCGGATGAGCGAGTGCGAGTTTTAAGCAAACGACGAAGTTTCGAGTCGAAGAAGGATGAGGAGACAGTAACTCGTGTGCGCGCGAATGAATGCGAAGTTTAAAGATTTTTAATAAGCGTCCTTCTTCGCGAAGATCGCGGGGAGGCTGTTGCGAAAACTGGTTTTTTGCTATATATAAAAATATGTATGCTTCGGTTTTAAGCGATATTAATTGACAAAGTGAAAATAAAAATGACAAAAAAAAAGGATTGTACGCTCGTTCAAAAAGTATCTTTAAAGCGATTAGCTACGTGCATTACCGAGAAATCATGTATTTGACGTATTTTTTATGATAAGAAATTTTAATGTTTTTCTTTGGACTTTGTACTTTAATTGTATTTTTTGATGAGCTACTTCGACATTTGATTAAGATTAATCGTGTTTCGAGGAAGAAAATTTTATCATACATGTAGTTATTGTGTAAGGCGAAGAAATTATGCCTACGCGTCCGTGTTATGTGTTGCTTAAAATAAAGTTAATTATAATAAATAATGACTATATTTTCTTACCCATTTCCAGAAAACAATTTAAGAACGCTTCAATTGTTTTACTTTAATATGTACACAATGTTATGACAATAACACATAAATATCACGAAAAAGCCCTTGATTTTGTTATATAGAAGTAAAACTGCCTATAATATGTAAATAAAATAGATTTTATTAAAATTTTTTGCGATTAAGCATTTGGTGATTTAGTTAACAAACAAAATAGACAAACAAAAAATACAGTTTGTTTGTAGCTGCTGCTTTTGTTTTATACGTCAAAAGTATAGTCACATTTGCAAATATAAAAGTATATACTATACAAATTTTTTTGGATAAGTATATTTTAATTTTGAATAAATAAAATTGAACAATTTATCTGATATGATAACAATTATCACTGTTCCCAATAGAATAGCGTAAAGTAATAAAAATTAATTTTAATTTCCAATACTTGCGCATCTATATTATATTTCCAATGAATAAGTGTAAATGAAAAATAAAATAAATAGTAAACTAAATAAAATTGAAAAATTATTGAATTATTCAATTCACTTAAATTAGATCTTTTTTTTAATTTTTTTTTCTTTTAATCATTTTTTTGCATTATCAAAACTTGTAAAATCAGAATATATATCACCATTATTATACTATATTTTTTTTAATATACTTATGAATAATATATTTAATAAAGTTGCACACTATACCTTAGAAATATTATTCCCGCATTTGCGTGAAATAATAGTACATTGGGCACCAAAGGAGTAAAGTCGCAGATCATTTCCAAGAGTTGATTTACTGCCCGAGCGTAGCGAGATGATGCTGTTGATTTTTTGGATGAAGATAAACTGAAACGAATATTGTACAAGTGAGATTATATGTCTGCTATATAGGGTTGGAGAATTGTGATTAAGAAGCGATCTAATTTGTAGTTTGGTGAGTTTATTATGCTAACAATAGGTCTGAGTGGTACGTCTGTTTTGTGTATTTTTGAGAATCTTTAGAATCAAGGAGAGGGTAGGGATATTTAAACAAGATTTTGGTATTCACGTCTTCCGGTGAAGGAATTTATTTGATGAGTTTTTTTTTTTTTTGTTGAGATTTAGTTGCTGGGGATGTTTCCTTATTAGTTATCGTGCATTCTGTGAGTAGCGCTTGTATTTTTTCATCGAAGATTATAAGATTTTTATTGTTGTTGATATTTCGTAAATCTAGGATTTCATGTTTGGCTAGGTTTGGAATAAAATTTTTTTATTTTTTTTTATTCACAGTTCTCACATTAATGATTCACATATTCTCACATTTTTGTTTTCCACTAGAGTTTTTTTTACATATGTACATATAATCGCATACAAATATACAAACATACGGATATATACACATATATTTAGATTTAAGGTAAATGTAAGACAATATAAATTTAAAGTTGCCAAATTAAAATCTTACCATACTTTAATTTTGATGTGATTCATGATTTTATTCAAATTAGAACACTTAGAAATCGGTATATCTGTGATAGCACAGCTGGCTAAGATTACAGTTATACCTATCGCCATTTAAAATTTCCTCGTTAACTTTTAATACAAAACAATAAGAAAATAAAATCACATTCTCACAACGTCCATGTCAACGGCTTGAAAAAAGTATCTACTTCGTCCAGCAGCTAAATATAAGTTGGAGTTCCTAGCATTCTTTAAAGAAATGAACTTATTAAAGAAGTTGTCCATTTTCTCTGGTGCTGATCAATTGACGCAAAATGGCAGTGGCGAGTTAGTTTACTAAAAACAACTTTAATAAATATATAATAATAATATAACGTTATATGCCTCACTTTTGATAAAAATAATCCCAAAGCTTTCATTCGCAAGAAATAATTCTTTAAATAATCTAACAATACGTTCTCTACTCTCACTGTTTCTCAGGCTCTCCCTTAAGTTTTAGAGAATCTTTCATATGGGGTTCAAAGTTATAGGTAATTAACTTCATCGATAGAAAACCTGATGAAATTGATGTGCCCTTGTAAATCAGCCCGGCACCCGATAACAGAGTTGAAGGGATGCTAGCAACCCTCGCAACATCAATGAATGGAAGCACGTTTTGTCCTATGTCGTCTTTCAGAGAACTGATTGCGAATTTCAGATAAGCCCTCTGACGTGGATCCGGCGTGAACCAGTTACCTTTTGGCAGGTCAGTACTGAACTTGATTTCAGGCCTTGGAAGAAAAGAAATAATCGCTTTTATATTTTATGTAAATAAAAGATGGCAGTAGTAAGTATAAAGCAAATATTTGATTCAAATTTTTAATCAATTTTCTATTAACTATGATTTAAAAAAAAGAAATCAGAAGCTAATTGCTTTCTTTTAGCCAAAAGAATAAGTAGATGCCTGGTTAATTACTGTGCCGCTAATAATCACAACTTTAAATATACCTATACTCATTCTCATCTGGGGTAATCCATTTTGAATTGGCTGCGTCCAATTTGCCGCTCTCAAAATTAATAGGTGTATAGCGAATTTCCAATTGAACGGCTGCCGTTTTGGCCACACCGAATCGCAAGCCGGTGAGTACAGTGTTTGGAGGCGCATCTAAAACGTCTAAATTGACAGTTCTGTTGTCATAGGTAATCCTATGGGAATAATAACTAGCACCGTGAACATCTTTAGGCTCACGCTTCCAGTCAAGCGTTGTCATATTTATGTTTCCGAAATGGGTTACTGCCGCCTGTTGGATCTCAAACTGGAATGCCGTATCTACTAATATTATTTTCACTCCGGTTATAACTCTGAAAATGAATATTAAGAAAGTACATTAAAACTGCTATAGAAGTCTCTTATTCAGTTCTAAAAGTGATCCCGTATATCATCGTACTGGTGTAATTTTTTTAATTTTTAAGCTTAGATTGAGTTAACACGTGCTTGTCGAACCAATACATAATTACACTATTTATTAAATATATACTGAAACTATCCCCAAAATTATTAATTTTTAACTTATTTAAATTTTATTTAATTAACTCCCCGGCTCAATCTGTGCTCATAATAGTTTGTATAAAAGTTCGAACTTAGAGGATTTCATGGCATATTCGGTTCCAAGTTAACAATTCTTTGCATATTATTTTATATATATCAAGTAATCATAACTTACTTATTCTGATCAATGTCCGAAGTTGCTTCTTTTAAACTGAAATATCGATTTGACTCAACGAAATCATCATCGCAAGTGCACATGCACTGCTCACGGTAAACCGTATAGTCATGTTCTCCTTTAAGTTTGGCATACCTACATTCAATATCTTTACCGAATACTTCGTTGCCTATCTTCATTTTATTATACTGTCGATCAGTGTCGTTTGTCTGCAATTCAATATACCAAAATTCATAAATATTTAAAAAATTATTTATATATCTATATATTTTTATTCATTATTGAGTCAACTATTGAATCACACATACCGCTATACAGACATATATGGTTGTATCCCATTTATTCGAGTAGCAGTCTCGAACGTAAGTTCCGCAGCCTTTATTTAAAGTCCTTGTCATGTAACGACAATGCGGAGTTCGACAGGTTAAATAAGATTTTGTCCTGTTATAATAGGCGCAAGTCTCGTCGTTGTTCTGAGCTTTCAGATCTCCGTTTCTCAGAATTGTTTCCATATCTTCTTCAGCAACCACAGTAGTGTAAAAAATTGGAGAAAGCTTTTTGTAATTACTACCTGAAATATTATAATTTTATAGAGTAATCCGTGTAATTAAAAATGACACTTTGTTGAAAAAACTATTAAATGGAAGTATTAGAGATATAACGGTAAGTGAATATCGGTTTGATCGGTGCAATTGCATCGTAATAAAAGGGTTCGGTATTATCGATATGATAAAATCAGTATCTCTTAAGGAGAACAATAGTCAACGAGGCATTGGCTCTATGGTAGAACGCGAGATTCTGGATCATTTTTCTCATATTTTATTACCCCGTTACAGGGATTTTGAAAAAAGTAATTTTTCGTCTATGATCTTTTTACAGTAAGTATACCTGAATCACATGTCCAAAAGTCACGGCGAGCATTTTTCATATAATATTTCATAAATGATATAGTTTTATCCAGTCTGCTTTTAACTTTTGCGTCATAACTTGCTATTGTATTTTCATGTTTAGGTTTACCTAGATAATATACATAATTACTTAGATTTAGTACGAAATTTATGTATGAGCAATAATTAAATATGAATACTACAAAATGTAGTTAGACGTACCATTATCTATATACCAATGAGCGTACCGTACGAGAATCATTACTTTAAGTTCGGCCGCAGTAATTTGGTTGAGAAGATTGTTAAGAACATGCATCGGCGACTGCTTCCATTTACACATCAATGCAAAACTCTGTCAAAAAAAAAAAAAAGAAATAGATAATAGAAAATTTGCATTTTGATACTTTTTATAAATGTGTTTTTTAACTAAAATAAGCATTAAAGTTTGCGACTTACATGTCTAAGTTAAATAACAATTCCATTAAAGAGATCCAATAATCACACTGTTATCGAT
>UELX01000971.1:0-54941 GCA_900480035.1 Eupelmus urozonus
TAAAATATAATTAAAAAAAAACGATTATGTTAAAGAAAAATACGTATTTAGTTTCAAGAAAGCAAAAACTTTTTTTTATACGTTGTAAATATGTATAGAAAATGTTTAATGTTTATGAAAAATTAATTTTTTACTTTTGTAACTCATTACTCACATTAAATGATAAAATGGCAGCTAACTAAAAAATTATGTTGAAAAGTAAACATGTAATCATATCATTTTCAATATTTTTAATATTATGGTAAATATTTTTTCCTTTTTTTCATTTAAAAAAATTCCACTTTGATTATGTATGTAAAGTGCATGCAAACACTTCAATATATGCAAATTAATAATTATATTTTTTAAATAGTGTATTCTATTATTCGACACATCATGATTATTGGCGCGAAAAATTAGTCATTATCAATAATCGATGATCTTCGTTTTTTGAACGCTGTTTTTCTGCTACATTATTATTTTCTTTTTTTTTTGTACCATCATTGCACTTATTTTCGTGAAACTCATCGTCGGTGTTTTATAAATGGCTCATCGCAGTGTTAATGATAAACTTCGCGGCAAGATGAACGACGTTTTCGGAAAAAGAAAGTAAGCAAGTGAAAAGGAATTTAAAAAGTTAATCTTCCTCTTGTTTTTATTAAAAAAAAGATTTATTAATGTTTGTGTGAATTTACAGTGTACAGTCTGGAAGAATTATAATTACTAAAAAAAATATTTCAGTTCCTTTTTTGTAAACTAAATAAGAAAACATCTCTGGTGATATGAAGTAATAACTTATATATCATATTACGTGTTCTCGACATAGGTTTAAATGTTGACGTTGGTATCTGTGATTAATGCAGCAGAGATAAAAGTCAATATTTGGCTAATTTCATAATCTGTGCAGAAGAATTTTAATTATACTAAATATTATTAAAAACTAGTTTCTTTTATTCGCAAAACTTAATATATTAATTACTAGTTTCTTTTATTCACGAAACTTAATATTTAAACTATACTTATTTTTCCGTGATGTAATTAGACTTTGCCATTTTGCGGTTAAAGACGAAGTATCTTATGCGTTCATTTAAGTTAATAAGTAAAACTACAAAGTTTATTCATTAAAAGTATACTTAAAAGAGTTAAAAAGTGTAAAAGTCGTCATAAATAAATTATTGTTATAATTGATTAGATCATTCCCCTCCTTCTCATTTTCATTAATTTTCATTAAATTTAATAATTTGCAGTTCGCTTAATCAGTTCCGTAATTCTATGATACATAATATTTTTATATTAAATTTTCCATCGCAAAAAATACTCTCAGCTCCCGTCTTTCCCAAAACAAAAACATTTCTAAATTCGGAATCCAAAGTCAACTTCTCATCAACTCCCCTCCCACCCCTCCAGCCTTGAAGTCGCCACCACTCCCTGAAGCACAATCGATTACGTTATGTAAAACTAATGCGCACTGGGCCAATACGAGAAAGCTAATTGACCGAATGTCCCATTGATTTTCGACGCTGCGTGCGTGGAGGGATGTATGCGCGTCGATATCATTAGCGGACCGCGCGAGCGGCTGGAGTAATCTTGATTAGAGGAGCGCGACGTCGATCGCGTGAGCCCGATTGATTTTGCATTCGAGCGACGCCGCGCACACAGCTGTAATTACATTCGCTGCGTTCGGGTTGTACGGTATTGTGCGCGCGCGCCTGACTGTGGATGAGCGCTGGGTTTGAGAGGGTTTTGGGTGTGCGCGATTTCCGAGACTTTTTTTTCGGTGTGCCCTTTTTTCGTCTTGTTGAATTTTATCATTAGTGTTAGGAGAAGAGAAAAATTTGAAATGTTTAGGTAAATTTTACGTGGGCATTAGAAATAGTGTTGTAAATACAATTAAAGAGGCTTCGATAAAATTAATCTGTTAGAAGAAAAATTACACTATATAGGCTTTGCTTAAATCTAACACAATTGTTGGACTCATATAAGAAAGTTGACTACCTCTGATTCTGAAAGAAAATTTTTAATTAAAATAGTGATGAGAGTAGATATTATTAAATAAGAGAAAACAGCATTCAGACCAACTATATTTCAATAGTTGAACTTCTACATAAGAAAAATTTTGAAATAAATAATTAGAATTATTCATATTAATTCGGATTATTTATAAGTCTTTGCGATCAGATTATACATTTTATCAAGACAGATTAATTTTGGGGAAAGAATATCTAATAATGTATAATTATATAGTACCATATTAAATACTCGATTCTTTGTAAAAACACTTTTTAAATGAAATGTTTATTTTATGTTATTACAACAATTTAATCAATATACTGAGAACTCTAATGTTCTCATACTTCAAACAAAATGCTGTCATAACTAAAAGTACTTTGTCTTCTATTATTAAATATTATCAGTAGAAACAGTCGTCTGTTACTACTGATCGAACACGCTCCTATCTGATGTACTACATCACGGTGTTTGTAGCAAGCGTACACTATTTTCTCCCTATAAAAAAAAACTACAAAAAAAAAATCAATTTTGTATTTTCCTTATCATAAAAATAAAATCAAACCACTTATAATGAAATAACACTTCCAGTCATCCGTAACAATGCAGACCTCGCGCCAAACAAAAAGCAGGAAGTAAAAAAACTTTTAATTCAATAAACATTAGCGACTAAAAAGCCAGGAACCTCGGCTTCTCCAGGCCTTCGTTTTTCCCCAGCGAATTTCTCGCAAATACGATTTTAACGTCCGTGTAATAGCGCATTAGGCAAATAGCCGAGTGCATTGTTCTCTCGCGCCCGATCGATCAGCTCTCGCGCGCATCGCTCGCTCACCGTCTGCACACTCGCTCTCTCAGCGATTCTACTACGCCAGCAAGCTATATGTGCTACGATCGCGTGATAAGGAAGAAGGCCCAGGTATTAGGCATTTCGGCTTCGTTTTTTACTACGGCTAGAGACTGTATAGCCTCGGCTTATATCGACCGATGAAATTTCGAGTTCGCTGTCCCTTGGGGCTATTTTCTTTATTGCGTATAGGTAGAAGATTTGCTTTCTGCTGGCTGTTTCAGAATTAAGCAATGCTTAATTAAAGTTTCTGGCTAAGCGAGCTACTAACGCTCTGCACTTTCCCGCTGATATTGCGATTGCCAGTTGCGGGAATTGGAAATAGCGTGCTTTTCGAGTTATAGTAATTATAAGAGAGGCTTTTAGTGTTCGTCGTTTTCGGTACCGCAGTCATAGATAAACAGTTAGATCTGGCTTCTATTTCAATGCATTAGCGTTAATAATTGATGTTGAAGGAAACAAGTGAGATCTTTATAAATTACATTGCGGACCTTTGCGTGTAAATATTTTAGCGTTGAATAACTTTTAAAAAGATTTGATCTGGTATGTGTTTATAACAACATTATTCCAATATTAAATCAACGTTAGTATAATATTAAATTAATATTATTTTAATATTAGTTTAGTATTTGTTATTAACATTTTCATGATAATTGGAACTGTTGATATCAAGCTGAACGATATATAATGTACTTCTTGTTACAATCGAGTTTCAATAAATATAAAACTCATGTCTATAATAAAGAAAAATTCACTATTTTAGAGTTACAGTCAGTTTATTGCTATCGATCGTAAATGCTGGAAAACTCCAGCAGTCATGTTCGGACTATTCGTTTTCATTTCTTTGCTTTTGATTTTGGTACAAAAATGCTGAATTTCTTCTTGGAAGTGAAGTATTTTCCCAATTTAAAATTAATAAATAATACGAGTTTTAGAATGTATGTCAAACATGCCTCTTATCGGTAAATTATTTAAGTTGTAACGACAGTTTTTCTAGATTGGACTATACTTTTATCGTTTTTTTAGTACTTTGTATGCAAATTCTTTTTGTATGCAGAGATAAGATAGCAGTAAAATGCAGTTAAATTTTATGAAACGCCGAGATAAAGCACACATTTGTGTTGACAAGTGTGAGTGCCTGACGTTTGCCACTTAGAATACCTACAAGTGTTCAAATATCATCTTCGACTTTTCTTTGGGGATACGAAAAATCGATTCAATTCTTCTACCTTCATTTCTACGCAGTTCTAATAAGTAAGGGTGTTTTTTGTGTAAATCATGATTACTAATTAATATATATTATATTTTATTACATTTTCTAAAAATTAAACTTTACAGTAATAAGTGTTAAAAGTACAAACAGATGAAATAAGTTGAAGTAATCTGCTAAAAAACAATACACTATACCGTAACTTTTTCAAGCAAATGCCTTCCACATAAAAGCTTTTGTCATGCAAATTCAGTTTTACGTATTACTAAACACTCGCCGCATCATTGTTCACGCAATCTCCTCGAGCACCTGCATCTATAGCTGCGTAAGCAGTCTCTATACCCATCATTCTACTCCAGCACCCTATAACATTATAATTTATGCAAAGCTCTCCATCTTCTCAAGCTTGCTTTGCGAGTACTCCAACATCATAGACGTCATCGCGAAGCGAAAATTCCGCGAACCCTCGCCCCCGCCTATTCAATACCTTTCCAGTCTCCCCAGTCATGTGCCAGCCCGTCATTATACGCATTCGAGCAGGGACGTGCCGAAAAACGGAGAAAACAAAGGAAGAAACGAGAAGAGCCGGCGCCAAATTGAAAGCGTCTCCCTTATATACATATGCGCGAGGCAATCGGCCGGAATTCGGCGCGAAAAAGGGCCTACGTGGTGTACCTGGCTGCGTGAGTGTGGGTTTCGGCTGGAATAGTTGGCGCGCGTATAACAAAAGAGCCGCTCGCAGAGAAGGTCGAGGCGCAGATCAAAGCCGCGCGCGTTTCCAGATATCGAGGGTGGCGAGGTGAGATGAAGAAACGAGATGAAACTGCCGTAACGCGCGGGGAGGAGAAAAAAAAGCGGCAAACGCGCACGCGAGGGGAGAGCCAAATTGGGTGGAGCGGGAAACGATCAGCGAAGAATATATATATGTACATGTGTGTGTGTGTGTGTGTGTGGGTGTGTAGGTAGTCATCACAGTGTGGATGAAAGAGTAAGAGAAACGAAATTTCGTTAGGGAGGAGAGCGAGATGCGCGCGGCTTTGTCGTTGTAATAAGTGGATTATTTTATGGCTGAAGTAGCTTATTTAGCGTTATGATAGAAGCGAGATGAAGGGAAAGGAGGAAAACGTTCGAGGCATTTTTTCGACTTGTTTTCTACGGTGTAAGTGGCAAAAATAAGATAAATTGTAATAATATTGCAATTGGAGTGATAAGCAATTATTAAATCGACAGAGATTGGCGAAGCAAATACAAGATAAATTATCGTTAGATATTGAGCAATCCTTATAATAAATAAATTACTAAATCACAAAACCTTGCTACATCACGCTAATATACACTTGATTTGCTATCGCTGTACAATGTAGCATGTTATAGTACATAAAAAATAATAAGGGTCCACAATTTGACGTGAGGGAATGCGGAATACTTGTATAAAAAAAAAGGGGGCAAAACAAGGAAACGTAAAAAGATCTATGAGAAATGCGGAAAATAGGTGCTAGTGGGTAGGAATGTAGACAGTAATAGAACGGCTGGTGTGTATACGAAAAGAAGCGTGGCTCATGCGAGTTACGAGCGGCGAGCTTGGAAAAAAGTCACATCAGGAGACGGGGAACCAAAGAGAAATCGACGAAAGTAAAATAAAAAGATAAAAAAAAGCCGGGTATAGAGAGCTTAAAAGTGAATAGCGCGGAGTTAGCGATCGAGCCTTTTTCGAATCCAGCTCTAGCGTATTATAAGCTTTTTATGTATCCTTTGAGGTAATAAAATATTGCTTCATGAGAATAAAGTGGTGGACAATTTTAAAATATTAAAATAAGCTATTTTACTTTATTTTTACGTTCTTTAAAAATTTATATTCAATATTGATCGTATTACTATAGCTTAAATTTATAAGCTTATCGAGTATGGATGTAATCCGTTCTTTCATTAAACCGATATTCTTTTATTTCATCAAAAAACGTAAAAAATCAATATTTTTATCTTAAAAATAAATCTTACTCGTTGTAATTTAAGTAAAGCTATACTGTAAAGTCACTGTAGTAAAAGATAATATCAGATAAAAGAAGTTATAGACCATTTAGAACCACAGAACATTCACCTCGAAGAAAACGTTACAGTACCCAAAATATTTACGAATCGCAAAAAACGTAATTGATCACATCGTGACGTACTTTGTTTTCTCTGAAAGATTCAATCTTGGATATCTTTAAATTTTTTATTGAATATTATGTCATCTTCATCGAATGAAATAATCTAATTGTAATTAAATTACATAATTACACGGTGAAATAGGTAGTAAAAAGTAAAATTATTGGTTCCAAGGATAAACAATTTTTTCTCAACAGTGATTTGTACTTTACGAGTACGGGACAACAGCCGAGTAAAACATTCAATTTAATAGTAGATTCTGCTGAAATTTTTTTCTTTTCAAATAATGTTTTTACTCGTTCGCAGATAAATAAAATTTTCGAAGCCAATCTTTGGATAAAATAAGAGAAAAGGTTGTAGAATTCAATACTGCTTCTTTTAGTCGTGCTTTTATATCTTGAATATTCGGAAAAAAAGATAAAAGAGATGATTTTGAAAAACTAATTCAATTTCTGAGTATAAAAGGCAAATTCGTATTCAGCCATAAACCCTTTTTAAATTTGTCTTTTTAACTAAAAATTTTTCTTTTATGAAAATTTTGACGTCGGAAAATTATTTTTTATCGTGAAATCTGAAAATTTAGCATTCCACTTCAAATTTTAAAAATCTTTTCTAAAATCTAATAATCAAAATGAATTTTAACATCAAGCCAAACGATCTCACAAAACACACTAATTTTAATTCATATGTAAATTACCTAGATGCAATTACACAGCCCAAACGCAAACCCACTCTCTCCTTTTTTCCCACTCACCACCACGAAACGCCACTCTCCCAAAAAACGAAAATACAATCTCGACCATCACCAAAGCTCACTGTCCGTCCACTAACGACCATAACAATTACCCGGCAACGATCCCAACCTTCTCTCTAATCCAGCCGGCCCGCGGCCCGTAAAACTTTCCCTCCCGACAACAGCTGCTCGAGCAAACAAGCCCGACCGCTGGGCAGCTCAAAACAAAACAGAGAAAAAACAAAGAAGCAGAGCAGAAAAAAAAGCACAGAGGCAGGTCTAGGAAGGGAAAGCTCGTAGCCAGCGAGCGAGTAGAGGAAGGTAAGAGAGGGCGTCAGAGAGAGGGGCTGCTGCTGGCGGCGGCGTCGCAGCCGGCAAGCGCAGCCGCCGTTCCGCGGCGAGTGTCAGTTGTAGCGCTACCGCCGTTCGGGTCGCACGCGCTCGCGGTCGGGCTCTGGTCCCCTCCTCTTTCCTCGCGTATACGCGCACGTGTGCGTGGGGTATACAGCTGTTTGGCTGACCGTACGCGGGACTGTTCTACTTGAGAGAGAGAGAAAGAGTTTCGGGGGTGAGATAAGGAGAGAGCTTTGGTGTGGGAGGAAAGTGTGCTGTGCTCAGTGCCGGTGATTGACAGTAAACATTGAGTGAAAAATTTTCGGGCTGCGCGAGTGATGGGATAACTGACCGGGCGCTCGGTCTATTGTTTACGATATCCATAAAAGACTGTGCGGTAAAAACTTTGATTAGTTTCTCGCTAGTAATCGAGACTATATAAGCGACGTGCAAAAACTAAGCGTCTATTAACACACTGCACAGTCACTCGCTCTGAGAAAACACTGACCAGTCTCGCTCCTGCATCTGCATCGCACAAATCTCTCCCCCTGTATTTTTTTCTCCCTCGACCCTCCCTCGCAGATAGCGAGTTTTTTCTAGAGCGATGTTTGGCCGGCGGCGTCCGTAGGACGTTAATCAAACGCTCCGTGGAGAGAGAGAGAGAGAGAGAGCGTCGCTGCGAGTGACAAACGGCGAAACGGAATAAAGCCGCCGCAGGCAAGATAGAGAGACAAAACAGCTCGTCGTTCGAGGGGCGGGGGCGAGAAGAGGGCCATTTGTTGTCGTAGGACCGGCCTCTCTCCTCGGCACATCTGCGGCCGGCTAATAAAGCCCGGGCCGAAGGACTCGCTTTAACGAGCGACAATGTAAACTTATTACGCGGACATCGGTCAGGCTGGGGAGAAGAGAGGGACTGTGCGAAAGGAGCGAGAAAGAAAAAAGAAGGTGCTGACGCGAATTTCGCGAGCGGGGAATAAAGCGTTGACACGCTCGCGTGCGCGCGGCCGTAAAGCAGCCGGGGCAAACATATCAGCGCCGCTGGAAAAAGGCCGTACATCAGCGAGGCGGCGAGCCGAGGCCTCCATATATCCCGCATCCGATAGGAATCAGAAAGAGAGAAAGCGCGGAGAGAGAGAGAGAGAAAGAAAAAAGGAAGAAGAGGAGGCAAAGAGTAAACAGAGAAAGGATTTGCGCTCGCGCGAGCGCACGCACGTGGCCGGGCCGTGTGTCAGTCTGGCTCTAAGCCGCGCACGGCTGGCAGCTTCCGTAAAACCTGTCTCCCTCTCTCTCTCCCTCTCTCTCTCTCTCTTTCGCAGACTGATCCATTAATCGTCGCGCTTCGAGAGAGCAGCGCCGGTGGCACTGCAGCAGCAGCCGGCTGCGAATGTGAGAGAGAGAGAGAGATTCTATAAATATCGGCCGGCCCCTCGGTGAGCCAGCGTTGCCCAAGTCCAGAGAGAGGGAGAGAGAGAGGGAAACAGCCGGCGGCGAGCGAACGTTGATTTAAGAAGACAGAGAGGAAAGAGCGAGAGCGAGAGAGAGAGAGAGTTACTTTTGTCGCTGCATCGCCGGCCGATGTAAACACGCGAGGCTCGCCGGCGCTCGGAGGAATCGAGATCTGTCGCAGCAGCCGGCCGATATGGCGTAACGCCCGTGAATATCGTTCGAAATAGACGACGCCGGCGCAAGAGAGAGAGAGAGAGTAGAAGTTGAGCCGAGGCCAAGTAAAACAAACAGCTAGCCTGTCTCCTTCTCCTCTCTGGCGATATTCCGCCGGGATTATAAAAGGGACCAGGGCGATTATACCGGGCTATTACAGTAATAACAAAGCGCGTGCGTAATCGCGTCGCGTGGCCGCGCAATGGCCAGCGTCAACGCGCGAGTCTGTCTATAAAACCGCGAGTGTTCGACGGTGGGCAATATATATACAAACACGGGGCCAACGATCCCTCGTTGAGGAATGAACTCCGAAGAAAGGGACTCGAGGCTTTAAGGGACATGCCGAGCGATCGGCAAAGCTCCGAGGAAGGCTAAACAGCGAGCTTCCAGATCCAGCATCCTGCAAGCTTTCATAACCGGAGAGAAGCTCGCTCGCGCTCGCTCCTGAGAATGTAGCGGGCGCGGGGCATCAGCGGAGATGCGGCAGCTGCTCAGCATCAGGCCTGCATCATGTCTAGGTCGGCGAAGGACCCGGTGCACAAGTGCCACTCGGATCCGGGCCAGCAACAGCAGCAGCAGCAGCAGCAGCAACAGCCACAGCAGCAGCCGCAGGCTAGCTACTCGTTGGTGAGCGGCAAGCGCAACCTGGGCCGCAGTTCTGGACTGGCCGCGGCGGTGGCGAGCGCCAGGCACGTGCCCGGCCTGCCGGCCAGCGCGCCCGCCACGCGCAAATGCGTGCTCACCCTCGACGGCTACAGCTACGTTATCGGTGAGTGATGCCTAAGTGACGGCCGCCTTTGTCTGGGCTTGATGGCTGCTCTGCGGTAAGCAGCGGGGTAATTGGAATTTCGGTATGCGAGGGCACAGGTGGGGCGAGAGGTTTGATTTGAAGGGCTGAGGGCTGGTGGCTGGAATGGTCAGATGTGGGAAGTGATTAGTTGGATAAATGTGTAAGCGTTTTGGTATGCAGGAGTTGATTTAGGTGAGGGGATCGTTAAAAAGAGGAAGTTTTTAAACCGTTATGCCAAGGATTCATTAAATATGAATTTACGTGTCTTGCCGTATCTCGTATATTCTACTTAATGTCATATTTTACTATAAATAATGATTCTCGCTGCGAGAAATGAGTGAATGTTATAAAATAAATAAGCTTATCGGAGAAGTTGAATTTTATGAACGTAATAATCAAACATGACGAGGTATACGCTGATAATACCTATTTTGTCTTTAGCTTTATTTATTATTTATTAAAATTAGATTAACCAACTCCTGCATGTAGCATGAGCGGTGAGCGGATTAAACTTTGGATAATGTATATCACATTCAGAAGTTAATTGGTCCAAACAGTATATAATATTAATTGGACTATACACCTGACACGCGATAAAGAAGTTACTGTAATAAGAAATTATTAGTTAAATGTTTTGTAAATTAATGAATATTTTTATGAAAAATGACATTATTTTGTTAGGGGATCAGAAAAAATAATTTATTTAAAAAATGAACTTAGCTATGTCTCGCAAAGAATTTACATACTCATTTCTGCTATTAAAAGTATTTCAAGCAGTAATCGAAATACAAAATACCATAAATATACTCTTTAGAAAATAATGGATAGCTATTTCTCTATTTGCGTGAAGTACCGAAATGTATAACACGTAAATCGAATCTATTAACGCAACAATAAACAGATCGATCTACTACAACAGTACTCAAGTTAAAATTTCCCATCAACAACACAATCCGAATGCAAATGTCGCTGAATACCTTCCACTAACCCAACTCTCCCCAAACTTCCACAATCGCACAACCACTCGCATTTACATTTCGCAGTGCCCCAAAACTCCAAAGCACTGGCCGAAAATCACCGGCTGCCGAACGACTCCTCCATCATGCACCGAGGCGCTTCCCTTTCCGAAAAAGCCAAGAAGAGGTAGGGAATATAAATCACGCGGACCAAGCAGATGCCTCCATTAAGATAAAGCGCATTATACTCCCTGCAAAGAGATAAAACTTCGGGCGAACTTCAAGTTTCTCGCTTTTCCTCGAAGTAATTTATACATCGATCCCTTCGAGCCCCGCTTGTCGCGCGTCGGTGATAGATCGAGCTTACGTACGCATAGAGTCTCGATCGGAAAGAACTGCAGCAAGGGTCGCGTGCCGTTACGAAAAACCACTAGCGGAGAGTGAAAAATTCGCGCGCGTTTGAATATCTTTTTTATTTCGAGAGGGGGAAAGAGCTGGACGTATTTTGCGTTGATAGCGCCAGTCGATCTTCGGTGACGGCGTATTATGCATTCCGCGCGGCATAAATCTTGCAGAGGAGCGCGCGTGCAGCTCTGCGGATCTTTACTCTCTATGTGTGTATGCTCTTGAATATTCTATTTGAAAGCCATTTGTATGAACGTGTGAATCTGTGTATATATTTGTGTGCATGTGTGAATGTACGTGAGTATGTGTGCATGTGTGTATATGTATGTGTGTGTATGTGTATGTGAGTATGAACGCTCGGCGGATCTTTTATGTCCGCGTGTACGTCTAATCTTACGTAATGGCCGCGGTGCTTCTTACCGTTGTTTATAAATGCGTCGGCTTAATTCTTTTATCCTCGTGTGACGAGAAGCTAAAAATCCAGGCTCGAGCTGGACGGTTGAATAAGTAAGACTAAATTATTACGCGGTTAAGCTACGTGGAAAAAAGTTTCATGACATTTCCGAGAAACCACCGGAAGACGCGCTTGTGAAGATTTATTTGAATTTTAAAATTTCTACTGTACTCCATCATTGTAGTTGCTTCATTTTTCAATTGAAATTTTACTTAACTACTAAATTTAAATATTAACTAAAGACAACCGATGCTTTGCCAAAGTAAACTACTCACGTACACCAATTAGAAGAGTAGCATTTAAATTAAAAGAAAATTTACAATTCCAAGCATCGCAACTTACGTCTATCCATGGGATCGCCATTACTGTAGGATAAACATTTCAAGCTCGTAGCGCAAGCTCGCTCACGCGCCGGGTTCGAAGTTTTCATTAAACGATCTAATTTCGCTGAATGTATATGCGCGGCGCGCGTATAACACAGGGAAACTAACGTTGGAAACTACTTTAACCGAAACAACCAGAGAGAGAGAGAGAGAGAGAGAGCGAGGTGTCTCATGACAAACTTAACTCCTTCCAAAGCTATATTAATTTCTACTTTTTGACCCTCCGCTCGCGCCTTGAACGAGATAATTGAAAAGTTAAAGTTATCGCGCGCGACGTGGAGCTGGTAAAGGCGGCCCGGCGGTGTGTATATTAAATTACCGTGTGTGCACGTCTATGCAAGCTCGCAAGACACCAGGCCGGAGTTTGATAACGATCAAACTTTGTATATTCAATAGCCTCGGCTAATAGAGTTCAGAGCGCGCAACAAAAGTCGCGAGGAGAGCCGGCGAATTTAGAGAAAGTGGTTAAAGTGTCAAAAAAGTTTAAAGTGAAAATATTAAACGCTTTTCTTGAGCTACGCTAAAAGAGCCGAAAAATAAGCTTTGAAAACGCTTGGGTAGCGAAACTTTTAGCCGGAACGACGCGGAGAATTAAGAGGGCGGGTTTAAAAGGTCAAAGACTCGTTGGAGAAGTGTGCGACTATTTATATTATACGCATTAAGAAGTTATAATGTGAACTTTGTATCCATTACTCAGGCTTATGAGTTTCTATTTTTGTATTGTAAAACGAAGCTCGACTAAAGTAAATACGATTTTAGGTGTAATGCGCAAAGTAAACTTTGTCCCTTTTAAAGTTACTTCTCTGAAAAGGTAGAGCGGCCTGTAGGGACGAACAAAAGGGAATCTAAACTTTGATCGTTCTGGTTTAGCGTATTTCAGGCCTTTTAAACTGAAATTTCTCCCCCCATGAAAAGCTCTTTATGATGACGCTCGTATTTTAAGAAGTATTTTTATTAAGCGTTAAAACGTGTAATCGCCACTTTTAATTAGGTTAAATTAGAATAACTCGCATCTTCGCTGAGCTACGTTTCTCCGTCTGTCTTTTAATCTTTATACAAAGAAGCTCGTCCACATTATAATAATGATTAACGTCACCGTAAGTTAAGGCTCTTAAGTTTTAATAGTATGTCATATTCTCTACTCGCGGTCTTTGTAATTTTAATGATGCATTTTCTTACTATCAGTAAATTAAACTTCGGAAAACTTTGTTTAGTTCTTTTCGTGCTTTTTAAAAAAAGTATTTTTTTCTTTGTGCGCTTTATTTAAGGAAAAAACTGTCGTTATCATAGTATGAATATAAAAACGCAAATTGTAATAAAAACAGTACATGTACAATTTATTTTTCACTTCATTTCAAGTATTGAAAAGAACATCGCTAATGCTTTGAACATATTTACGACAGAAGCATGTGTGTTTCAATTTTATTTCCGAAACATATGGTCAGTTTTAAAGCGTCGTATCGCATTCTATCGTAAAAATTTATAGTACGGCTATGAAAGAAAAATAGATCATTCAATAAAATCATATAATCAAAATTGAATCCCAAATATACATTCATTAAAAAAGCAATTATTTGTAATTATTTTATTTTTCTAACAATTATAGTAACCTAAGTAAGAAGATTCTGCTTTCATTATGACTTAAAATCCTAAAAATATTGTTAAATTTTTTGTATACCTGAAGATATAACTGTAAAATTCAATAGTTAAAAAATAAATCTTCCAATAAACTATCAATTTTGACAAAAATAACTTTCTTATTACTGTACTGTTATTATATTTGAAAATTATGCATCAGTTATAATATATATAAATATATATACTTTGTATATAAAAAAAAGGAAAAGACAAATTGAAAAATTATGTTCAGTCAGCATAGCTATGTACATCTCTATAAAATAGGGCAAAAAATGCGTTAAACGATTTTTATATATGGTAAATAAATTAGTAAAAGTTGTTTAGAATATGAAATAATTTTGATACCGTTGTTAAATTTATTGTTAATTTACATAGATCTTCTTACACTATTAACACAGACTCGCTCTCATGTGTGCAACTGGCTAAATAATTTGAAAGGGAAGCTTACGCTTGACGTGTGTTATTTCGCCAGGATTTCCAGTGTGCAATACAGAATAAATTCGATATTCATTACACCTTCACCTTTTCCATCCATCATTTTCCAAATCAATCTTTGACACATATCAGTTCAAAAATTGACAATCCATTTTTACAGTAACATTTCAGCGCAACAATCAGCGAATCTCACAGAGAATCTCACCTCTCCACATCCACAGCTGCGAATCCTCATTCCCGCTATTAATTAACCGCATTTGATTTCGCCAAGCCACGCAGGCCGCGCTACATCTGAAACTCTGTTTGAACAAAAGCACGCTTACCCATCTCGTTATACATACATATACAGAGCGCGCAGTGTAACTCCCCCGGAGCAATAGCGATCGATCAACGCCTCGCGCTTGCAGAGCAATAAACGGAGCGCAAAGAAAAAGGGCTTGCGGCGATCTTATTATCGCGTGTCGCGGGCTTCGCGTGCCGGCCGCCGAATCGGCGAGGCATGCAAAAATGGATTAATATACCGCGACGGCGCAGCTCCGGCGATCATTAACCGTTTAATAATTCACGATAAGCGTGTCGGTTGTTGAACCGATTATTGACCTTGTCTTCGTGGAAGGCGGCTGCCCGTAAGAGCGACGCGAGGCTGTGGATTGGTGCGCTGATGGTTTGGTGAAGAAGTAGGGTTAGGCGGAGTTGGGAGTGAGGTGGCGGGGTTGGATGTTGGGAGGGTGTTTAGAATGTGCGGGGAGAGATGAATTTTGATGGAGATTTTTGGCATGGTACTGGTTTTGGGATGGCGATTTGTAAGCGTTTAAATTGATTTTTTTAGTGATTATTAGTAAAAATTGTACTTATTTATAAAGCACCACCCAATAGAAGAGATTATAAGCAAAACTCAAATTAAAACCTTTATTTATTTACTTTCAGTACGCTGGTAAAAATCTTGTTTAGAGGTTACCGTAATACTAAAAGTCCAATTGTACGATCATTGATTTTCTTCTGTTAATAATATAATTTACAAAATAGTTCGAAGAAAATATAAATCCATAATAAAATAATATTTTTTAATATATTATTATAGAATTTTAATAAATAAATAAATTTATTTATATTACTTTTTAATTAGATATTAAATTATAACGAAAATATATATACATATAAAGGCACTGACTTCTAAATTGTCAAAACAAAATCTTAAGTATATTTATAATATATTTTAAAAATGGAATAAATCTATTAAAAAGAAGTATAACTATGTTTAATATCACCTCTTATATGTGAATTTTACTTCGTCTACAACTTCATAATCAACTGATGAATGTTCTATAAGACACAGTAGCTACTCCGTAGAGATCCAGCTTCTTCGATGGATGAAATTGCTATTCGAAAATTAATTTCCCGTCATAATTTGTACCTCTTCCACGAGAATAAGTGGAATCTTGGGAAATTGAAATTGCTTTATTTATTAATTAGTTAAAATGAACTTTTTATATAATTATAAATAAATGCGCAAAAAATGAACATTTAATTCAGAATTCTACTTATGTTTACGGTAGAGGCATAAATTGTGAAACAAAATTCATCTTCTACTAGCAATTTTATTCATCGAAGCAGATAAATAATTTCTATACAATAGCCATTATGATTTATAAAATTTATCAGATAATTATGACAATGTAGATAAAGTTAAAAGAAACTATGAGAGCTTTAAATGAAAATATTTAGATTTGCTTTTAATCAGATAATTTTATTTTTAATTATTTTGTACGAATTTTTCATTTGCAAGTTCAAAGTTTCAAAGTTTTTTTTCTCTTTGAAAATATTGTTTATCATTGACCTCCATCAAGGTTATTAAATAGTATCAATGTTGTTATTTGATAAGTATAGTAAATGGAAACGTTTGTCTACAATTATTTATAATTATGAAACTATGTAAATGTATCGATATCTTAAATTATATATAAAACAGTATAATTTGTAGGAGTAAAAAGCTATTATCAGAAGAAAAAAATTAGTTTCCTGTTTAAACCCGTTTTTAAATCTTAATTAAATGTCAATGCCTCTTTTTATGTTTGGAACGCTCTTTGTACTCCTTTTTCTACATTCTTGTGGAGTACAATAAATTGCATCTAATCCCGATAAAACTTTAATTACATTATTATAAAAAATTAAATGAAATTGACCAGAAAAAGAATTAACAGATCTGCAGATATAAAAAAACGCTGAATTATTTATTTTAGATTTACTCCCTTTGGCTATCAGCAAACTCTTCGGGGGCCCAAAAGTTTATTCGTAAAATCACGAGGGACAACAGTGTCTTATCCAGTTACGAGTCCGGTATGCGTATGGCAGTGGAGTTGCTGGTACACTTTATGCTTCTTTACTTCGGGTAAAAGAAGAAGTGAGAAATATATGTATATATTTCTATATGTAAAGAAACTGCCGCAACTCGCCGGCGAACTTTCACTGAATTGAATTTAGATTTGGGCACTTGACTAAGGACTTGCCGGAAATTCAATCTCAGAGAGTAGTCGCCGTGCCCTTTTACGATTTACCACAATTTTTAGTACATATGAAGTATTCTGTTAAAGTCTAATTATGAATATTTTTTATTCAATTTTTTTCAATCTGATAGATAAGTTTCGTTGACTGTTTGAAGTTTTTGCTTTCATAACAGGCGTTTATGACCAGTAATACAATATTAATAATGTTGTTTCGCCGTAACGTTTATTACGAATCATGAAATTTTAAATAATAGGAGTACGACGGAATGATGAGATAGCAGAAAAAAAAATCAAGGCTTTACTTGTTCTCGGAGCTAAAGCAAGTTTCTTCAAAGGCTTTTCTCTCATTACTCTATTATTTCTTTTTTGCCTTTTCACTGAGTTTATTTATGCTACAGCAACTTATAGGATAATGGTATTATAACGTTAAATTAATAATATAAATAAACTTATTTACAGTAGTTCGCTTATATTCACTAAGTATCTATAATTGCAGATACTCTTTATAATAAAAAATTTTACAATTACTTTTAATTTCAAAAATTAAAATAAGAGAAAATATAATATAATGTATATAAAAAAATTTGAGCTAAAATCATCTATTATTACAAAAAAGAGTATAAGTTTTCTAAAACCAATTAGTGAATAAATAATTTTTAATTCTTAAATTAAAATTATGGCAATATAATATAAAAGAATGATTATAACAGTAAATTTAAATTCTTGAAAACCTTATTTTCTCCATCAAAACCAAACCCCAGCAATGTTTAGTATTCAGCCAACGCTCGGCCAACACTAACAACATCAAAGAAACATCGAGTCAAGCGTGCGCAACATCACTACGTCATGTCGAGCATTAGTTCGATCGGTAATCGAAGATAAGGCGCGAAATGATAAATCACACATAGGGGATAGTCGTTACAGTCGTGTACAGAAATCGCACATGGTCAATTGGAATAATAAAGACTAACGAAGACGGATGACGATGCGGATTAGCGTTAGCTGGACAGGAGGAGAGCCCCGGCATATATGATGTGCGCTCAGCTTCTTCGAAAAGAGCAGACTAATCCTCGAAGGATCCATATAGATATAGAAGCGAGTACATCTCGTTAATGACCCTCCGCGATAAAACAATGGGATGTATGCGGTTAACCGCGGGGTATTGAAAATCCCGGGTCTGGCGTTCGCTCGTTTTTGTTTTTGCTCAACGTGTGTGGAAAGGAAAGGCGAATATTATGAGGGGAATGTTCATTTGGATATTGAAGGAGAGGAAAACACGTATTTGTGGTTATTTATATGAGACATTCTTCGGAACTTGTTACTTCTTGCGTACAGTATTTTACAATTTAAAAGCCACAGCATTTTTCAAGTAAAAATATTTCAATTAAAAAGGAATATAGATGTAATTCTTAATATAATACTTATTTTCTTACTAATGATTTTTTCAGTTAAAATCCTAAGTGAATTTGAAAAAATGATTTTACATAATAAATTACTCAATCTAATATTTAAAAGGAAATGAACTTGAAAGGTATAAATCTTACAATAATAAATTTTAATGATAATCACTTAATGTACTTGAATAAATTACTAGATTAGATAGCCACTTCGCAGCTGAAAATTAAAGTAGTTTAGATCAACTTTGGCATAGATTCAAAAACAAATATAAAATAAATAAAGAGTATTTTTTTGTTAATCAGAAGATGAATAAACCATCAATAACAGATAAGTTTTTATTTTTTCATTAAGGCGAAGTGAAAGAGTGAGGTAAAAATTTACATAGAATATTAAACGGGAACCCAAAACTTATGACATAAACACTAATTAGATCAATTGATGTTTTACAAGAAGATAACAGACTCCTTTTTTCAGAAAAGTTTTTCTGACTTTGTTAAAAAAAATTATTCATGTTAAAATATCGGTAATGTTGATAAACTCAGATTTTGTTACTACTATTTTTTTTTTCTATAGTTTTTTTAACAAAGTCAATTAAAGTTTTCTCAAAAAGGACGTAAGCTAAACATACAATCTTTAATTAATTTTGTGTTTTCGTTTAATATTTCGTAGAGATGTCTACTCGATCTTTCACATTTCCTTAATAATTATAATTTTACATTACTGTATCATACTACTGCTACATTATTTTAGATGTAGAAGTGGTAAATAAATTTATTACTACATTCATTAAGTAAAGCACACCTTCAGTTTTACAAAATAGAAAATAGCAAGTTTTTTTGTTTTTCGTATGTGCATTATCTTTGATGTAACCAAAATAAGATTAACGGCGATTTTTTGTAAAAGCTAATGTAAGAGGTTTCCAAAAAAATTTTTCTCTAAATGAGTTAGTATAACGCAACTGTTAACGTCTTTTGCTAAGTCGTTATCTAAAGTCAAATATAGTATACCAGTGACTCATACTAATCACAATTATTTTAAATCTGCTATATTTACTGCAAAATTGTTTTTAAAAGCTGAAGAAACTCCAGAATTAAGTGTAATCAATCAAGTTGATAATTATAGATTTAAGCAAGTTAAAGAAAATTGTCTTTGACTGGAATCTATTATTAATAGCGTAATTTTTCTTAAGCGTCAAAATATTGCACTTCGAGGTCATCGCATAGATGAGATGATTAACGGTGATATTTCGGACAGCTCAGTAAATGAAGGAAATTTTAGTGAACTATTGAGATGACGTGTTTGAAATGAAGATTCTCAACTACGTATTCATTTAGAACAGTCATCATCACAAGCATCATATAAATAAGTAAAACAACTCATAATATACTAGTAAATTGTTTAGCTGAAGAATATTATTTTAATTTTTAATAAATAATACATTAATATTTTTATGAATCAAAGGATATTACATTTATTTTACAAATAACATTAGTATTAAAGTATAATTGTAAGAGTATAATTGGTGAATTTTATTTAAAATATTTAGTTCTCTATAAAAAATTCTAAATGAAAATAAACTAAATAACTGTGAAAAAGAAACTAGATTAATGGGTTTTAATTAAGGATAAATTGTGCTTTAAAGTTAAATAAAATCACATTTAAATCTTAAATATTGTATCGAAATAATAACAGATGGCCTCTCAGTTATAACTTTTAAATTTCGTGGCATTATAGCTAATTGAAGATAAAACGACTACTGTTTAGAGACTACTCTCCAGATCAAAACCATTTTCTCAATCTTTTCATATCAAAATTAGAATCAGTTCATTCGGAATGCAATAGGCAAAATAAAAGAAGCAATAGAATGTTGTTCTATATCATTTTAATGTTCTTTTTTATACTTAAAAGAATAAGGAGATCATCTTTTTTTTGGGCTTTCCAAAACACCGTGGATCAAATGATACAATAAATTAAAGTTTTATTTTCAAAAATTATTAAATTATTTGATTCTGTGTATTTGTGGTAAGATGACAAAACAGTGGCAAAAGCTAAAATACTGAGAATATCACTTTATCCCAGCAAATTCTTAGTTAATTTAATTTGTTTTTAAGGCTTACTTAGTTGCGTACTTCAATTAAATTACAATTTTTGGAAATAGCATATTGATCTTAAAGCTGTGCAGAATATGTTGCAGGATATATTAAAAGTACCAAAAGAAAAAAACTGAAGAAGTTACTGATATCGCAGAAGAACTGATCGAAGTAAACATTAAAATACCTCGAATCACGAACATGCATCATCATCGTCAAAATTATCCACCTAATGATCTTGTAATATAATATAGACAATTTATTTTCATTCTAATTTAAAAAAAAATGTAATAGAAGATTAAAAATTTTATTTATCTGAAGAAACTGTACAATTATTAGTTTCGTTTCCTAAGTCAGCACTTTATATAATGTTAATTTTTTTTTTTAATAAACAATTAAATGCATTAAAAAAGAAGATTACAGCTGAATTAAAATTGTGAAAAGAAAAATGCATGTTAGAGAAAAATACATATGCCTATTGGTCTGCAATTAAATTATTTAAATGTTATTTTTGTAATGTGTATTCGAGTATTCACATTATTGTCAGAATTTTGTCACGGTATATTTAACTGCAACGATTGAATTTTAAAAAAGCTTAAAATGCGATTATAGTCGATTGTGGGAATAGTTCGACTTATTTGAATTGCGTTTTATACACTATATAATAATATATACATTTATACATTATTTATACACATATTTGCAAGTTAAAAAAATTAAGACTTTTTTGATAATACCTCAGAATTTATCGATGCTTCGGTACATCAAAGAATCAACTCAGCCTATTAGGCAAAAAAGTGCTAATTTATATATTTTATGAAAAGTTTTTGGCACTTTATTGACTTTTCTAAGTTGACCTCTTGTTGCGCTAAATCGACGATATAAATTCAGCTCTAAGAGAAAATAAAAGGAGAAGTGCCAGACTGATTTGATGCGCTCACTTTAGCCTATTTCACTAATATTTTAGCGAGCTAAGAAATTTAATTAAAATTTAACTTTCTTGTAAAAGAATTCAATCGGTTTCACATATATTTTAAACTTCTTTAGATTCTGTAGTAATTTATTGGTTTATGATTTTATATCGAGCTCCTGTGACGGATTTTCGCCTGTGTTATTCATCATATTACTATGGAGAACTAATTTGATCACTTAGACGATATCTCCGATAATTGATTTATGCTTTAAAATATAAATATCACTATCATTTTTTCTTTAAATCTATAAATTCTATTTTATTAATTATTTTTAATATAGCATTTTGTAAGATTTTAGAGAGCTAAAATATCATTTTTTTAAATATGTGGCTCCGTACACTAGAAATAAAGAAGTTTTTTATTCAAAAATTTCATTGACTCATTAAAAAATTTATATATTGAAGTTTAAAAATTACCTATAAAATTTTTCTAATAAAAATTAATTAAATAATTTCCATAAAAGTAAAAGTATTGAATGCAATGAAATTTCATTTAAAAGTATTTAAGAAGCATTGAATTAAGTTTGAAAAAGCTTAAAATCAGTGGTTTTTAAATCCTAGTTAATTAAATGATAATATTTGAAAATTTTTCTGTAATTTTGAATCAATTACTTTGTAAAGGCTTCAACAATTTAGAGGCAATAAGGTTGAACGTACATTATACGGCTTTTGCCTCGCTCATCACGCTATATCTCGTCAAAAATCTGGAACGTCGTACGAAAGTAATATAAACTAGCGCGAAAAGTTACGCACCGTTACAATTTTACGTTTGATTCTTTCCAGAACGGAAACTGCAGAGCTCTTCACGATAAGAGATATTTTATCGCGAGAACCTAATAGTAGTTTCCACGGACAATTTGAATCTTCTTGAGACATTTCAACGATGGAATACAAAATTTTTTTAAAAAATGATGTATTTTCTCGGAGCTTTTTTCAAATAAGAGCTTCTAAAATATGTTGTACGAAAATAAATTTCAATATCAGTGCAATTTCTAGAATATTTTCTTAAATCACAAAGTATTATCTAACTTCTAAATCAAGTCTCGGCTTTTCTTCATTAAAACGATTCGCTAAAGCACGTACTGCTCAGCTCTCAAGCTCAAAATCTCGTCGCCTCTAATGAAATTAGAAAATTCAAGAGCAGCATTCTCGCAGCGATTAAGAACTCAATAGAATCGATTAAAACTTAACGAGCATCAGGCTTCTAAAACAAAGCGAAAAACCGAGAACTCGAGATCCAGAAAGAGAAGAAGAGAGAGCGAAAGAATGAGAGAGGCAGCAACAGAGAGAAGCAGTCGACTAAACAATTCAATGTTGCGCAGCGCAATATAGCTCGGCTCGCCGCGCTCGATTGACTCCGTTTTCTCGCGGAGGCGCAGCTTTTCTCATTTACGCAAGAAACGCGCCTCCGATGCAACCGATCGATTCGCTCGCTCGCGAGAGCTGACGTGTATGTGAACGCGCAAAGATTGGAAACAGCTAGAGTCTGTTTGTTCGAGCGCTGCGTCAGCCCCGGCGGGAACTGCGTCGTCGTTTTTTTCTCGCCCGCACCTATTTTTCGAGCCGGCGCCAAAGGTAAAGGTGCGCGCGGGGAAAAAATATTGAACCGCTGAAAATCCGCGCGCGCCTCTAAATGTAATCTTCGACAGTCGAGTCTGTCTGTCGAGTCGACGTTCGATCGAGATACATATAAGCGAGCTCTTTCGCGCGCGAGGTAGATAATCTTTGCCTTTTTTTTTTGCTTTTTTCTTCTGTTCCTTTTTTCGGGGCTCTCGATGTATGTAGCGCCCGAGAGCATTGAAGAAGTCCTGGTTGGGTGTGTGAGAAAGGTGGGTGCTTGGGTGGGTGTGTACCTGTATGTGTAGGCCGCTCGTTCGTTTTCTTTTGCGAGAGCCAGGGGAGCAAGAAAAAGTTTTCTTAAAGTTATATTATCAAAACCCATGAGGTTATATTCGCCGAGCTTACCTTTTTTTGCTGGCTTTCTTGATGTAGAGCTATTGTGTAAGCTAATATGGATGGGGATAACTTGTTGGATTGAAGAAGCGAATTGGGATCTGCCTTCTCATGAAATATTAAAAAAGTATTGATTAAAGAGTGTAAGTGGTATTGAAATAATGATGTTACATTACAGCTTATTTAGTTACGTAAAAGTATTTCAATGAAAAGCTGTGCTTTTAACGTAACAAAAATTGTAAAATATTAATTTATCAAACGTAATTCTTAGTTTCACTTATTTAATTTAATTTTCTTCAGTATTGTTAATAAATTAATTTTTAATTGGATCTTGCGTGCTTTTATATAATATTTCATTTTTTGAACATATCAAATATGTCATTTCAGAAATGGATAATTTCATATTCCAAGCAATATTGCGAAAACTCAATGTCACGCGTTCACCAAACATGCTGAACAAAAAGTTTCCTTAATTAAAAAGCTTTTGACCCATAACCTTTGTCAATTACAAAAAAGCCATATTGATTTCCCGAGACCAAAAAGAGTAGAGTGGAATAAATCACTATAATGCGCAATAGCTATTATTTAAAATTTTGTATAAAATTTATAGTTAATGACACCGAAAACCGATAACGACATCTACAAATTATCTTTATGTCAAATAAATCTACAAGTGCAATAAAGTTTTCAATTTGTCAAGAGTATTTTCTTTTCTTGCAATGATAATTCAAAGACAAAAACGAATATAACAATTATTTCATCATTTTTTTTGAATTGTAGAAAATTGATAATAATATTAAACCTTCAAAAAGTTGTATAAAAATATAAAAAAAAAAAGAATTAAAATCACAATAAAAGAAAAACCTATCACGAAAATCCTCGAATAACAACATCCATTCCACCCAGCTAACGATGGGAAAGAACGCGAGCATCAACTTCGCCGAAACGCAGCTCCAAATTGGTTTTGCATAGGAAAGGACGCGCGTAAAAGTTTCCCCCAAACGAGATTCTGCTTAGAACTATGACGACCGCACCAGCTAAACCCCCTCTCTCTCTCTCTCGTATTCGACTCCCAAATATGTTGATACAGCTGGCGCTGCCGTTGCACTTGGTCGGATTTATTTATTCCCCGCGCTTTATTTATTTGCTCAAAGCGACGTGATTTCGCGCTTATTTTATAACGTTTCCTGCTAAGCTTCCGGGATGCCTGGCGCGCGACCCACTTGAATCAAGTTCAATCCCGAGTCAGGCGCGCGGATTTACGACAATTTTAAATCGTACGCGACTAACCGCGATTTACGGCTCTCGTTTGACGATCGCTGAATTATCTGCTTGTTTGCCGACCGCCGGCCTGAGTACACGGGAATTAACAGCGATACCCGATTTTCGATGGGCCGCCGTTTAATTGATGATTGCCGAGCGCGGCTTTATGGTATTACGGCTTCGTAAAATGTGGATTCGCGAGAAACCTGTTTGCGCGTCGCGTCGGTCTGTTTGCTTCCTTTTTTTGACGTTCGCGTTTCGATGATTGAGTGAAAGGCGGATGCGCGGTTGGAATCGCTGCTGAGTTATTTTGACGTATGAAGTAATTTTCGTCGAACAGAGTAATTCAATAAAAAATTATCAATCGATAACTGACCTACATAAAATATGATAAATACGCAAACATTCCCAATATTTACCTTCATTCCGTCCGCAATAAAACCCCAAAATAATCAACAATCCTCATATTCAACCCGCGAGAATTTGACGATCGGCAGCGCGCAACTGTATGTCATCTGCGTCCGTACAATTGATGAAGCTCTGCATTGGATCAATTTACCAAGATAAAGCGAGGAGGCGAGCGGGTCCATATACATAGGCTCCCTCTCTCTCTCTCTCTCGACGAACGGTCACTTGTATAACCCGCCGGTGGCACCACTCGAACTTCTATTGGCCTAGAAATCGCTTCGAGGACGCATTTATGTATCGACGGAGGTCGTCTACGTGTCCAGCATTTTCAGAGCGAGCGCGACCTGTCTGAAATATCGCTGATAATACTCGCTTACGTTTTTTTTCCTTCTGCGCTTCTATCGATTTTGTGCATCGCTTCGCGTATCTCTGCAAGTTTTGCGGGATGCTTGATGGAATCTACTTACGCTGAGAGTTTGGCAAGTCGGTTCGTTTTGGTACTGCTGACTGTTATTTATTTATTTTTATTTTTTTTTTTGACGAGTTGTTGGTTGTCGATTGTATAAAGAGATGTTTTATGTTATATGTTTTATGTGTATTTTAATTTGTATGTATGTTTAAGAAAAAAACTGTTTTATGGATGTCCACAGTTTTTGTCGAGTCATTCAAATTACGTAAGTTTACATTGTGAATTGACTTACTGTCATGTTATATCATGCAAACTTTATTTATGTAATAATAAAAAGAAAACTACAAATTTGCTTTCTTAAAAAACTTCCGTAGCTCTCAAAAACATAAAATTGAATAATTGAATTTCTACAAATCACTATTCTACGACACTAAAACTTTTTTTGCTCATCAGTCTTTTATTCATTTAGCGTATAATACCATCTTCAAAACCCCACTCAGAAGTGATTGAAATCGATACCTAACAAGATAACGAACCTTTTTAATTATTAATTTCAACTCGCAATAGCCTTCGAACACAAAACAATTTCGCAATGAAATAAATCTTCATTCCTCTCAAAACGATCCATCCAGTACATTAAAAATTACCACCTCAAGAGCAGGCTCAATTAGCCGACTAATCAGTCCAACGACCTACAGCCTCACTTAGCGAGCGCACACGGCTGCCTCCAATTTCTTTAGATTCGCCAACACGAGGGGACAATTCTCGAGGGCCGAAAATTCCTTCATCCAAATATACACATATGCCGGGGCCATCATCTCTCTAAACATTTAACCCAGTTAGCGCGCTAAAATGTTTTCTCTGTCCCCTCCAGCTCGTGTCCCCCCTCGCTCTTCTTATTTTCGAATTCCACGTTCGCTTTTCTCCTCCTCCCTCCCCCCTCCGCCGAAACGAGGCTGTCTCGGGGGGCAAGAACGGAGAGCCAGTCGAACTGTCGGAAGGAAAGAAACAAGCCCCATCATGCCGAAGAGGAAGAGAAGAGAAAGTCTTCCGCTGAGAGAAAACGATCCGTAAGGCTGGGGAAGCGCCGCGGCGCCAGCCGCTCGCGCTTTACCTATATATACCTTCTGATTCTCTATCTCTGTCTCTTCCTTGTCTTTTTCTCTTACAGTGAAATTTTGCTCTTTTTTTCTTCGTGTTTTCTTTTTTTACGTAGAGTTTCTTAAAGTTCTCGTTGCGGTAGGTTCTGCGAGAAAGTGGCAAGTGCTGGCGAATGTTTGATAATGTTTATGATCTGAAATGGCAATTGAGTGAAGTCTTGAATTCTGGAGTTTTTTAAGTAAATTGTTATAATTCTATTAAGAGAAATTATTTAAAGTTTCGATTTGCGATAATTTCTACATTAGCTCTTATTTTATCACTACTAAAGACCAAAGAATTAAAGATTTAGTACTTAACATTATTAAGACTAAGAAATAAGTGAAAACAGCTTAGTAACAATCCATCAATCATTGTTTTCTGCCTTCAATTTTTGCGGTATTTTTCGCACTGATAAAAAATATCTCGAATTTTCAAGCTTCCGTTTAATGCCTACCTGTCAAACAGTCTTAAGATAGGCCATTAGGAATTGATTGATAACAATTCTAATAGAAAGCAAATTTGTAAACTCCTATTCACTTAAAATCTCAGTAAAATATAGCAGTCTAATAAAAAATCCATTATTCTAATATGTAAAAGAAGAGATAAAAAAAACCTCCTCAAAAATTCAATTTTACAAAATCACCGATCAATTTCCAGCAACCTTCAGACATCTTACTACACTACCACGTCAATCCTAAAAAAAACGCACAAACCCCAAACGCAGCACTCAATATTAAAACAATGACCTTCTTGAAGCATCTCTCCCCCTTCTATCATCGACACGTGGGCGCGTTATCGCAGCGGCAATATGATTGACCGCTCGCTCCATGTCCCTTCGCCGGTAAACGGCCTCTCTTGCTCTAATTCATCGCTCAAATGGATAAGCCGCTTTTGATAGCGCGCTCTGTGTGTTTCTCGCTCGGAGATTGAGTAGCTCGTAATAATAAACTGCGATCCCTCGTGGCCCGCGCGATTCAAAATAATGCGCCTCTTTTTGCACGCGAAAAGCTCGGGGACAATGAAATTTTATCGCTCCTCACCCTCGATTTAGCTCGTTTGGGATATTATTGTTCGGCGGGGCCTGTTTTACTGGGGGCGCAATAATTTTGCACTAATAGCACTGTTATGGGGAACTCGCGGAAGTGCTGCTTGACGGTTATTAAATGACAATCGTTATACTAACATCTTCGTTAGCGATCCTCTATTAAATATAATCTATATAATGAAGAGCGTTACCTCTTTGCTTTAATATTTCGTGAAAAGTGCTCATTCACAAAAATAACGAACATTCTCCTAATAAAAATTCACAATCGTCATTAAACTCTTAAAAACATCCGTTTAACAAACTGCACTCCGCACTCGCACAAATCCGATCGCAAAGCATCGATAAATTCAAATAAAATCCAAATAACTCACAAATTCATATGCCGTAACCGAACCATTCACCAAGATAACCTCGTAAACCATCCTCTCACACCGACATTCTCCAACCCCCCGCAAAATTCGAGCGCTCGAAAATCCAGCCGCAAAACGCGCGCCCGAATCCGAAAAAGCCATCGCCTTATACATAGTCGACGCGTGCTCGCGCTTGAGCTTAGCTATATAACCGCGCTTGCGCGCAGCTACGTCAGAAGCAGACACGAATACACCGCACCGACTGAAGGTCTAACAACGTCTCGGGGAACAAGCGGCGAGAGAGAGAGAGAGAGAGAGAGAGAGAGCGGCCGGAAATCCGGTCACGTCGTGGCGCGCTCCTCGGGCCATCGGCTCCGTTACCCTACATACACAGAGCGCTGGGTGTGCTTGTGTGTACGGCGGGGCTAGTCTGGAGGAAAAAAAGAAGTGCACACGTGATGCAGAGGGAGGATGGGTCTTTCTCGCGCTTTTGCTGGGAGTGTGTCGTGGGTTCTTTGCGGGTGTTTTTTGTGTTTTTTTTTTAAGAGAGGTTAAACGTGTGTGGGGGTTATTGTTTTTTAAAGGTGGGTTTATTGGCTTGCGGTTGAGTGCGTTTGAATGTTTTGAGGGAGATTTCGGGAAAGTGTCTTATTATTTAGCGTTGAATAGAATTTGTATTTTCAATATTAAATTTTACTAAAGTTAAATTATTTAAATGAATAACATATTAAAAATATTGTGATGCGATTCTTATTATATTTATTATTCTGATCATAATAATATGTTTACTAATAAAGCTGTCAACTTAATCTAACCGGAATCAAAATTAAATTACTTAATCTACCCGAGCATCAGATTGAGTCTTCTATATTGAAAAAGTTTCTTCCTGAAATACAGCAATATTCTTTTGAAAATCACATCATTCCTTTTTTTAAGCTATATAAACCTTTTTTTCAAACATAAAATTTTTAATTAAATTTACATTATACTGTTATTTAGTCCTGTAAAACACTGATAAATTTAACTCGATCATATTGCGTACATAAAACTTAATTAAAATGCTCTGAAAATATCAGTAAAATTCATACTCAAATTAAATGCAAATATAAAAAAACGTTTTGAATATCGAAAATTTAATGTTTCCGCGTTGAAATTGATCCTTAAAAAATATAACGCCTCACAATCTCTTCTTTATTAATATTAAAATGTAAAATGACAATAATTAAATTTTCTAATCTAATGAATAAAGGTTGAGAAAATACTCGCGTTTTTCAAACGCTCGCATCGACTTCCAATTAATGTCATTTACAATTTAACTGAGCCGTGGGAGTAATGGACAATCAAATCAGCGTTGCAAAATATAAATTTTTTAAAAGATTCACCTCCTAATTGGATAACTTTCTCAATTAACAGCTAAGTCGTTGACTTCATAACAAAAACATGTATACGTGGCTTGCTTTAAGTAACTAAATAAGTCGTTTCATATCACGTTTAAATATTAAGAGATCAATTTCTCGAAAACACTTATTAAGTTACTATGGGTCGCCACAGACACTCTGCAAGTAACGCCTGAATTTACAGCGGGCTTCCAAACTTGTGCTGAAAACACGAAGAGAGAGTGTAGAAGATGACTGCGCAAAATCCCGAGGTGTGAAGTCCCTTACGAGTTACGCAGCGCAGTCGTATAAACAGTCGGTCTCGCGCGGAGGGGCAGTTTAGAGTCGGTTAACCCTTTTTGAAAGTGACTCTTTCAAACAGTAGGAATGATTTTGAATATACAAGAAAATTTTTTTTATTTAGCGTTTTATAAATGTCTAAATTTTAATAAACTGAGCTATTTTTTTCCAGTACAAAATTGAAAAATTTTATAGGTAAAGTTCAAATATGAACAGAGAAGTTAATTAAATATTTCACTTGTATACCAAATAAAATAACTCAGAAAATGAAATTTTTTTTATTTACTGAATACCGACATTGATTGGATCACTCATATATTTAAATATTGAAGTTATATACAAATATTTCAATAGCACGTTTCATGTTTTCACTTAAAAAAGGTATAAGATAAAACTTCGGTCAAAACATAACGTAAAAATTTTTTATTCCCTAGATCCTATACATTTTGATTAACTTGCCAATATAAACGAAAACGCTTGACCAACTCGCAACGATACAAAACTAAATTAAAATAAAAACTCTCCAACTCCAAACGACCCCAGTCCTCAAAACTAAAAATCTCAAATCAAGAAAGAACTCGCCATAAACTCCGGCCCGTCGAATCAAACTTCAAATAAAAAAAAGAGCGCAAGAAAGAATGGAAGTTTTAGCTCGGAATTCGTCATTTCTGCAGCAGCATCAATCCCTCTCTCTCTCCCTCAAGATAACCCGCTAGCTTGCGTTTTCTCCTTACGGCAGCGAAAAAATCGTCTCGGGGAGGGGAGCAAAAGCTCCGAGAATCGCGCCCGATGTTTAATTCACGAGCGCACGAATAATCGATCATCAAAGAGACATCGTCGCGCGCGCGGCTGTTATAACCCAGCTAGGCATTGGGGAGGCGCGCGCGCTTAGCAAACTGCCGCAGTAGTACGAGGACGAAGTGGGTAAGCCGAGCGCGCGAGCGATAAAGGCTGTTAAGAGCCGCGAAGACGTGAACCAGAAAGAAATGCGCAGTAGCTGGGCCAGGAATAAAGACGTGATTCTTAGCCCTACCGTGCGAGCGCAGTTTACTGCGAGAGCGCGTCGCGAACGTTACTTTTACAAGAGAATCTAGAGAATAGAGGAATACAGTAAGGGAAGAGCGCGCGCTTGGAAATTATTGGGCAAATTCAGAGCTGCGGGATTGCTTTAGACTGGGGATTTTACAATCTTTCGGGCTTAGAGGAGCGGAATGTCTTGATGTAAAATGAGTTTGCGAAAGAAGGTTAGCTAAATTTTCTGAGTAGGATTCGTGATGTATTTATTGCGATAACTTGTTTTTTAGTCTGATCGGTAGGATGGTGAAGTTTTTTATTAGTTATTGTGTAGTCCTTTAGAATATTTCTGTTATACTTCATTGAAAATTTTATACAATAATTTTATAAAAATTTATGAAATTATTGAAATTACTTTATGTATTACAAAAAGAATATTCACCAATGGAATTTTTGTTCCTTGGAAATTTTCTATAAATCGATTTTGCACGGTGTAAACACTTCTTTTAACTTTATTGACTAAAACCATCTAAAACATCAGAATTTTTCCAATACTATTTAGTCACTTCCAATCACATCAATATTCAAAACTCTTAAAATAACTCCCCCGTGCAAACCCTCCGAGACAAAATTCCAAAAAATCAAATACCCTCGAAAAAAAAACTCCTATCACCTTACCCCTCAGCTCAGGGACTCGTAGACTTAAAATAAAGAGCACAGCTCACTCTCCGAACGCAGCGAATTCCCCGGCTGTAAAAACCGTCGCAGTAGTCTCCGCCACTCGGGATTCTTCCTCTCTCAGCGCGCGCAAGTGTCCGCCTCTATATTTTTTACACCAACTCTCGCATCGCCTCTCACTCTTCTAGCCTCTCCCCCGATGCTTCCAATTATCGTCCTTTGCTTTCCACCCCCGCGCGCTATTTTTTCCTGGCAGAGAGCCGCGTTGGCTTTTACGTAACACGCCCGAGGAACGTTACGTAGCCGGGCGCGTATTGACACAGGGTAAATAGGTACGTACACAAGAGACGGCTGCAGCTCTCGATTCGATTGATTCGGAGGACTGCTGGCTCGCGCTCGGCGTAATCGTTTCCGAGTTTTTTTTTCTTCTCTGCGCTGTTATTAGGTATTAGGGCGGCTTCCGTGCTTGGGGTAGGGCTTGTGTTTTGAAGGAGATTTTTTCGGGCGTGATTAATGGTAGTTTCGAATACGGGAGCGGAGTTTCATTTTAGCCCGTGTATGGGGATTAGATGATGGGCTGGCGGAGAGAGGCGACGTTTAATGAAAATCAACGAGGAAAGTTTATCGTGTCTTTAATTGCATTATCGCATGATTCGGTTTCAAATATAGTTGGAGGGGATGATGAATTGAGATAATTTATCGAAACAGTTTTTAGTGCGTTGAAGCGAAAGTTTGTTAATTTTGGAAATGGAAAGATGACGCCTTACTCTATAAATGTAAGAAACGGCGAGAAGCGTGGTTGTTATAATTTTTGGTGGAGTAGAATATTAATCAAATATAGTATCTGTTTTTTTATAATATGATGTAATGTTGTTTTGTGATAATGAATTTATAATGTGAACATTATAAATGACTAACTCTTTATACAAAAAAAATTGTAGATAAAATTAATGATAACTTTCGAATGAACCAGTTTTGTTTTGTTCTCAATCGCCTACAGCTTAATTCAAAATACGCTCCATGATCTACCTCAACTAACAAGGGAGTATCGTAAATCCAGGTCACGGATTCGGCTTACCCTTTGGGATATGTTTTTAGGTAGCAGGTAGTTTAAAGTTTCTAAAAATTATGGAAATTTTTTATACCATATTAGAGAAAATGTAAAAAATTAACTTCTACTTAAAATACTAATTATGTAGTCTAGAAAAGTTTTTAAAAAATGTTTGAAACGCCAAATTGTATTGGAGAAAAAACTTTTATTTACCGTTTTTAAAATAAAAAATCGTTAATTAAATCCCAAGTTATCTCAGTTCAAAATTGAATAATAAAAAAATACTAAAAATTACTTCAATTTGGACCTGTGGATTTAACATTCCGTTACTCAATTTTGAACTAACGTAACTTTGGATGTAATTATTGATTTGCTATTCACATGAGTTTAATTCGGTTTTACAAATTGGGTTCATACTATTCATAGACTAAATTATTCAAAATTTTAAATTACAGCTATTTTTCTTAAAAAAAAAAAAAAAAAAAAACAATAAAAATATTAAGTCCTTGTAAGACACAACAAAAAGCTTCCATAATTTAAAAAAAGGCAAAATAGAATTCACATCTCCAGACCTAACCATAATACCTCAGCCAAATAATGTCCTCCTTACAGCCGATTGCTCACATCCAAAAGACCCGAAATTTCCGCATCTCCGCTCTATTCCCACTCTCTCTAAAAAAAAAGAACCACCTCTCTCCAAAAACCCTCACCACACTCCCATAGCCAAAAGCCAGGCGACCGTCATAAGCTCGATCGGCCTCGGCACTTCAGCCTCGCACGCTTGCCTACCTAAAATCATAAAAGCCAAGAAGAGACGGGCCTGCGCGCCAGCTACAAACCTTATCGACATCGGGATCGCGGCGAATTTCGCGAGGCAGGCCTTCGCTTTTCTCGTTTGCCATAAAGGAGAGGCAGAAAGAGAGCGCCCACAGACGTCGGCCGCGTTATCGCGTCGAATCGATCAGAGCCCGATAGCCGCGGGCCAGCAGTCCTTCTATTTTCTCGAGGAGAGAGAGAGAGAGAGAGAGCGTTGGAATTTACGGTTCTCCTGACGAAGCACGCAGCGGCTGCCTCTCCTCCTCCCCTGAGAAAGAGAGCAGCCGAGGTTGAGATATAAGAGGGTTAAGAGGACCGAGCGACAAAAAGATGCGGGGAGATGGAGCATAGGTGGGGCGCGCTGGGAAATGGAAAAAAGGGAGGTGGTGGAGGCTGGCGGTGTGAAAGAAGTTTAGAATTTTGGTTGAGATTTTGAGGGATTATTGTTGTAAAATTTTTATGCGGGGGAGTATTTGAGTTTCATTTTTATAATGTGATGAGAAGTTTTTAACTAGTAGTTGAAAAATACTTTTGTTTGCCTACACTTTATCAACGTTTATTTCTGTTTATATAACCTTTAGTGGGAGTAAGCGAGTCCCACTCTCTCTCCCTCTCTCTCTTAAATCGTGTGGTATAAATCAGGGACCGCAAAAAAATGCGCTCTTTAAAGAAGCATGTGCTTTCGCGAGGTTAACGAGCCGTAACCAAAAGGGTCTGCAATAAAAGCTGTCGTTATTGCTGTCTTTGTATTTTTGAGGTGGGTATTTTTAGCGGGGCATTCCAAAATTTAGTATATTTACAAGGCACTGAAAATTAATTTTAAAATAAATGTAATATTTTAAAGGGGATATACGTGAGAGTAACGTTTGTTAAATAACATCAGAGTCGCAGTAGTAAAAGTTTTTACTGCTTCTAAGTGTTGGTAATTAATAGTACCACAATAGACAAGTGATTGATGGTTATTAAAGCTATGAATATAACTACATTATGAATTATTAAAGTCTTAAGATATAAATAAATCAAATGTTCTGTAAAGCTATAAGATGTTATCAAAATAATGTTTATTTTCATGAAATGAAAACAAGGCTATTACTTCGTAAAAGATAAATGTGAAAAGTATAATAAAAGAAAAATATTTTGGTAATAGAATAAATTTTTTAAATGACTTCAATATATAAACTCTTCAATGTAATAATACTCGAAAGAAAAACTTAATTTTATAATACTTTACATTTGAATAAAACATTTTTCGAATGATTTCAATAAAGCAATATCCTTATAAGAAATTGTATTTAATTAAAACTGATAATCGTTTTACAATTCTCGTTTCAATTCTGCTATAAACATAAATCTAGTCAGTGGTCTCACAACGATTACTTCGGAATATATAAAATCCATACTTAATTATCACATCATCATTTTCATTACAAAACAGAAGACTATTCCGATCAACCTTCGCATTCTTAAATCAATAACAAAACTTATATACAAAAACACTGATTGTCTCGCCCTTCCATTCCCCAAACCAGCTCGAAAAGATAAAGTCCCTCTCAAAAACTGTCTAAAAACCACGCAAAAACTTTCAAGGACCCTGGCCGCCCTCCCCGCAGGACATTAGGATCGCTGCGCAGCGCTCTTTATCACAGCACCTTTTTTTCCCCACTCCCCCGCCTGACTCAGGCTTATTCCGCCGTATCACTTTCGCCGACTCCGCCTGCAACCGGATCGAACGTTCGATGCGTAGTACAAACGAGCCTCTTCAGCTTTTCCCCAAAAGAAGCTCGGGGCGATGTGACGGATGGCCAGAGCAGTCTATTCGCGCTTGGGATAATTTTACATTGTCCGCGGCAGGAGGCCGCGAAAAATGGCCGCTTTAAGAGCTTGCAGAGCCTTTGGACAAATTGCCCCGAGGCTTCCTTCTTCCTTTTGGAAAGCGACGTTTAAGGGAGAGCAGTTGAATTTATACCTGCTTAGCGGCGACGGCGCTGGAAAGTTTTTTAATGAATTTAAAGCCCGCGGAAATTCAGCGTGCATTTTTAGTAAAGCGTTACAATTAAATTATTCTTATTTTTAGAATACAAAAATAGCGAAAGCTCCGCGGAACAAAGCATTTTTAATTTCGAGATTTAAAAGCGTAATCCAGACGGAACGAGCGCAGCGAAGAAATTAAGCTTACAGTCAGTGCCGCGGCTATGAAAGCCAAAGTGAAATGAAAATTGGAAAGAATAAAATTAAAAACAAAGGGGAGAAAGGGAACGAAATAAAATCCTCTATCTCGAACTAACTGGCGAGACGGCCGGCCCGGGAGCCTCGGCTACACAGCTATTAACTTCCACCTGTCCATCCTGCGCTCGCCCAGTGACAGACCCACTTTATTAACCGCAGCTCCAGCGCAGCGCGTAAAATCCTCTTTCTCCATTTTTACGCGCCAAGACATTGCGTCTGACAGAATGTTTAGCGAATTAATACGCGGAAAGCTCCCGGCGGAAATTGACGTTTAGCAGCGTTAAAACGATGGAAATTCGGATTTTTGGATTTTCTCATACATACAGCTGCCATCGTCGGGGACGCTATGATAAAAACGCCTCTTCGGATTTTGATGCGCGCCGGAGAGTGGCGGGAGACGCGGCGGGCTATACGCGGGAAATTGAAATGTAGATTTCGCTGGGTAAAGAAAAAAGGAAGAGGAGGGAAAAAAAGTAAAGCGAATACGCCGGCGCTCTGCGGATTTTCCGCGTCTCCCATGTGGAAAATCTACCTGCTATTTACAAGATCTCTGCTGAATCGGGCTTATGAATAAATCAAAGCTCTCCTCGGGCTTTATGAGAATGTCAGCGTTTTAATTGTGTTGAGGGCAGTTCGTGTGCTAAAAAGTACATTAATTAGGTAAATCGGATGAGCGGAAAAACGAGAGATGTGGAATTCGAAATTATTTTACGTTTTATGAGAGGATTTTAAAGCGGAGAATGTGTAATAATGTTACGGTGACTCGTTTTGTAATAATATTTTATATTATGGAAAATAACGTTTTGTGATTTTAAATTTTAATTTATAACATTATTATATAACGGAATGAAAAAAAAATTGTGTAATAATAGGAAATTGTAAATTCTTTCGTAGACCACTGCTTGTGCGGACAGCTTCCAGCTCAAGTGAATGTAAATACGTGTTTGAAAACTATTTTAATCTACTCAAATATCTTTCGATCTCCAATATTTCATTATAAGTCTACGTCTAATTCAAACAAGCTGAATAATTTACGATGTACTCAATCCACCGTTTTAAACGAATTACAATGATTTCTTAGACTCTACATTCTCTCAAGTAATTTAACTATTTTCTGAAAATATATTTCTAAAAGATAATATTATTTAAACATACGCAGAAAACATACTTGACACAAAACCGTATAATCTACATAACGCACACAATTCGGATAATTAATTTCCAGGAACTCAAATAATCCTTATCCAACACAACGCAAGAGCTTATTACTGATAGCTCGCTCGTCCTCCTCTCTCAGATTTTCCCAGAATTCCCCATTATCCCCCTCTCTCTCTCTCTCTCTCTCTCTCTCTCTCTCACCTCGGGCGCCTATCATAGTTAAGTCGGCACGTTCTCCGATTTCAAGAAGAATCCCCCTCCTCCCATCTTCTCCGAGAAAAAAAAAAGAGGAGCACAATAATTTCCTTTTCCATATCGCGCAGTCCCGAAGGCTTTTCATCTCTCCTCTCTTTCTGCGCTATATTTTTTCCCTCTTTTCGAGGGAGCGCGCGCGCGCCACCCCCACCCCGCTCCTATTTTTCCCAGCGCCGTTTTATTTTTCGCGCGCTCCCGGCATTTCACAGAATTTTAATCGGGACGTACCAGAGTGACGCCGCAAGAATTCGCGTGGATATCGCGTGGCTGCGGAGAGTGCATCGAAAACCAATAAGTTGATTTCATGCTCGGCCGCGGGGCCCTAGAGCGCGTTATGTTACACGCCAGCCGCCAGTTTGCCTCTTCTATTCTCTCCTCTCCTTTTTTCTCTCTCTCTCTCAGTCCGAAATCGATATTCGAGCACGCGCGCGCCTAGGTGCATCGCTCCGCTTGTCTATGCGGCCGACTAGCGGAAAAAATTTTTTCCGGAGTGCAGCCAGCCTTGCCAGAGACGCGGCGAGTTAATTAGCGGGCGCGTTATTTCAGCGAGGCTTTTTACACGAAGCTATTGAATGGAATGTTGCGCAACTTCTGCGCTCTGGCTTGTTGGGGGATGGAGTGGATGGCTGGAATACTGGTAATTGGAAAATATTTAAATTAAAAGTTGAGGAGAGCTGAGCCGATGACGGCGCAGGGGAAAATAAAATTTACATCGGGCCGCTTTATCCGAGAGCCGTTGAATTTAAAAGAGGATACGTATATTTTGCGTGAAGTGTGTTTTATCGAGCGGAGAACGTATGAAGGCTCGAATAATTTTAAAATAGAAATAGATTTATGCAACGAAAATTTTTAAGGTTACTGATAGTAATATTTTTTAATATTTTTTTGAAAATTTTGAATTTTTATTTTATTACGCAAAATTCTACTATTAATTTAGTTTCCATCTGTTTTAAGTAGATAAATTCCGAAGCTGACCAGACAATTTTTTTTACATTATTTCAAAGATAATAGTCATAGTATTAAATTTTGAAACACAATGATTACTTTGACAAGAAAATACAGTAACGCTACGTAGAATTATTGAGCTTGACAAAAATACAACCAGAAAATAATGTTTATTTCAGTCATCAGGCAGTTTCAGGTACATTACCCAACTTTCCAATATTTTTATGTATCGAAGTGTTTACGGAACAAAGGATATCCTTTATGACGTAAATAAACCCACGTTTTACCTTTTTCTGCGTGAAAAAAAGTGATTGGTGCGTTCGTTGGGAAAAAATATACATATGAGCGGTCATAATAACCCCCATAACATGTTTTTCCTGCCGAATATTTCTTTTCCGACTCACTATTCTTTCGGTCCTTCTTAACCGTTGAATGCTTGGCATCTCGCAGAATTTACGATAAATGACAGCATTAGCATTCCCTTCTGATATTGAAAATGAAATATTTACTACGGTATTTAGGAAATACTATAGAGCCAAATATTCCTGAGTTAGTCGGCTCATCATTTGTCCCTTAAGAAGTTAAGTTATTCTGTTGTTTTTTAATTTGTGTACTTAATTTGTAAATATTGTAAAATAAGTATTTTTTATTTATTGTATATTGTATATGTTTCTGTATAAATTTAAAACGGCATTTCATTGGAAAATAACGAAATTTCATGAACCAGTTAACTTGACATACTTAAATTGTACATAAATTGTACTTCAAAAAACCTTTATCATTTATTTAATATATCATTGCAAATATTATTTCAGATATTTATTAAGTAAGGTTGAATTTATACGTTCTGAAAATTAATACGTTGAAACTAAAATAGCTTAAATACACACCATAATTTCTTAAGCAGCTGCTTTTATGATGTAGTAAATATAAACCCGAAAGTAGCCGTCTACGAGCGAGTTAGAGTTTGCGTGCTTCGGATGCGTATGTAAAAGTACCACAAAATTTGTTTAACAGACGTATTCTAAGACTGCAGTTCCAAGTTTCTACATAAATTCGTAGCCGTAACCAAAGACGGCTCATAAATATAGTGAACTACTTTGCATATATTCATCAATCTAACAAGAAAAGTTTTTATGAATTTAAATATCAAAGCTTTTGTTGATTCAAGTATTGTTGCAAAATAAGAACATTGATTAATGATCTTTAAGTACTCATCAAAAAAATAAAAAGAGAGAATTTTATTTATTTGTTACATATTCAAATAGAAATCTTAATGTTTTTCTTCAATAGTTTTACCTTTTGAATACTAAGAATTCGAAATATAATACAAGTTTTTTAAGAGTTAAAAAATATAATCATCAAACACGCAAACTTTCCACGCAATCCAAAGGAAGTTTACCATTAAAACAACTCAAGAAAACTACAATAGCACGACGAACTTTGCTCCTTACAAGCCTTTCACGTAAAAGCGATTGCTTTCACTCCCTCTATGTGCTTACAATATACAAAAACTCGAAAATACGATTTTGAAAAGAAGAAGCCGCCTATAGTTAGCTGCAATAACAATTTACATTTATACAAAAACTCTTGTATCATTCAATAACGAGAGAGAAAGAGAGAGAACGTTAGAAAGAGAGAGAGAGAGAGGAAGAGAGGGCGGAAGCTGTGCTTTTAGGTGCAAAAGGTAGCCGCCCCCTTTCTTTTTCCGCGCGTCTTCGCGGAACGCGCAAGACGTTTTAGGTTAACGTCGTTCGCACGTTCGCTGTGTTACTACCGAGGCGAGAGGCGCATACACACACGCGAGAGAGACTAACACTAGACCGTACACGTAATGCAAATCCGTTTATAAGGCCAAAGAACGCCGTGTGCGAGCGTAAGCGCGAGCATTATGCAATTTATTCCTAAAGCAATATTGACGAATATTGCAAGTGATGTGTGAAAATTCGAAGGAAAGACACTGGGGGATGGATGTTGCTGGCTGATGGAAAGCTTTCCGGCTTTTATTGGATTTTAAAATGTGCCTTGAGAAATTTTCGTTGTTGAGTGTTTTTTCTTAATGTTTTTATAAGCAAGATTTTTATTTATTTTTGATAAAATTGTGTTTCTAGGATAGGTAATATATTTATTTTATTTACTTAAAATTAATTGATAAATATGTTTATTCATTAATTTATTTTTTGTTGAAATGTGAATACGTCATGTTTTGTTAAAAAAGATGTTTATTCAGGTTGACAGATTCAGAGTAATTATTTCAGCAAATGCAGTTTATATTAAATTACAATTTACAAGATCGTCATGCTAACCAGGCAAGTTTATAGAAAGTGAATTGTTTCAAAACTTATAATTATCTTACAAGTTAATTTTACTATCATGATAAGCTACTCCAGTTTATTAAAGTTTACTAAGCTTGAATCTAGGCCGTCGACGTTTACATTAATTCATTTTTTTTTTCTAAATAAAACCAGAAGAAAAGTACACAGCCATCTCAACAGTGACTGACGTCATTCTCAAACGCTCACTTACCCTCACCATTATTTCAAAACAGTACAAATCAACTTCAATGAAAACCATCTCCCAAACCCATCCTATCCACCTCCAGCCAGACTCCCAAGCCGCATGCACCCATCGATCTCCACAAACCAGGCCCCGCTGCATTTTATTGTCTTCAAGGATAGCTAATTCCCTCATCGCGTATCGGAAACTTTCCTACATCCCAATACACACGCGCAGCAACGTCAAAGCAGATTGAGCCTCGGGGCTTCGCTGGCATAGGACCGCGGTGGTAAGCCTCCGCACCGCGCCTCCTCTGCTAAATTATTACGGGCAATAGCGCGGATCCTCGAGGAGCTCAGCGGTCTATCAAATAGTAATACCGCAAGTGACGCAAGAAAGCGGGGGATGCCTTTCGAGGACGCTTTCAGATAGCTCGACGTGCGTTTCTTTCCACCTACGCCGCACGCATATCTAGCTCTATCCTTTATCTTTAATTATTTTCTGCCGACTGTGTCGCGCTGGCTTTGTGGGGCTCGCTGCCTGCAATCCACCACGCGCGCGTTCTCATGGGTATGCAGATTGTCGGAGGGACTGCGGCATTGCGCTGGAATTGCAGAATTTTATTTTCTCTGAGATGTTATGAGGTTAGTTTGGTAAGCTTTTTTTAGGGCTGCGTAATTGAAATAGCGTTTGTTCATTATATTGCGGCGGCTGCGAGGTCTAATATGCGGGTTATTCGGGCTGTTATTGGGTGAGAAGGGGGATTATTGCGGAGGCGCGTGTTGCTGAGGTTACTTGAAAAACTATCGACGCATATGTAAATTGTTGGGTGTTGTAATTAAAATTTAAAAATAGGATAGAATAGTTTTAATATTATTGAAGAGTTTATGCTTTTTTTCAATGTTTATTAAAGCTTTCAACAATGTTTTACGAGGTTTAAAAATAAAATATTGAATTTGCAATAAATGACGTGCATCAGTTATATATTTCGCAGTGAATGACGTGCAGAATTACGTGCCATCTTTGTAATAGTAGCTGGAAAAAGATTTTTGTTTTGATTTTAGTTTTTATTTTTAAAACTAACTATAATTTGCAAAGGCTCATAACTATATCGTTAAAATAATATTTAAGCTTTTAGAACAAAAAGTTGGCAGTTTTGTTCATTTAGACGTTTTCTAAATGAGTCACTAAAGTACATAAGTACACTTCTAGGCTGCAGTAATATTCATATGTACGCTTTTTAGTACTTTATTTACACGTTCATTATTTACAAGATTGCACTTATGCTTTTTCCGGAGTAATATGAAAAACAAAAAATATTTTCCTTCTATTCAAAAAGTAATTTTAGCTATAATTAAAACAATGAAAGACTATTAAGGAACAATTAATAAAAATAAAGGTTTCAATTAAATTATAACATTATGTTTGACTTTAAAAATGGCATTATAAAATGTTCACATTAAGTTTAATAACTTTCATATTCTATATAAACTTATATATAAAAAAAGTTACCATTGGCTTAATAATACATCTTACACTTACTTTTCAACACTTCCTAAAAATAAAATAGCATTTAATTCCCATCATTCACTCTATTCCTTAAAAAATTAATCTTTCAATACTTCATCCAACTTTATCCAGAGCAAATTCTCAAGAAAAGCCGCTTCTACTTACATCTCCTTTCAGCTCTGATTACAGCGCACCCTTTTTCCTCCCTCTCCTCTCCATCAGGCAACTTTTTCTCTCTCTCCGCTCGCGTCACCCAGCCGTGCTCATCAGCGCATTTTTACGCAGCACATCTTCATCGAACTATATACCTGCCAGCGGGCAAAAAAAGCCAGGCTAAAAACGGCGTGTAATAACGAATGACGGAAATAAGCATTAATCTTGTCCCTTTGGCCCCGCGGCCTCTTGTCTTTTTCCCCGCGTCGATATACGACGTCGGCTCCGCGGAGCGCAAAAAGCGACGCTAAATTGAACTATACCAGCGGCGCGCTTCGAGATGACGCGCTTGGATAATGTAATCGGATATCGCGCAGAAATCCCGAGATCATCCTTAGGGGAGGATGCATTATGGCCTTCTCTCTGTGTGCGCTTGGCTATATGTATTGTCTGACGTAGAGCGCGCGGACATTGTCGGATTATCCCTTATCAAACGGCGGAGGGAGGCCAAAAGATGCAGGCTCTGGCTCGCTCGATTAACGCGCGCCCGGCCAGTCGAACTCAATTAGCTATTGTGCTGCTGGCGCCGTGAGTGTGCGTCTTTTTTCTTATTCTTTGCTAATTAACTTTTCCAATGAGACGGAGGTTCGTAAAGGCACAGTGGGGCTGGGTGGATTATTCTTCATTTTCTTTCTATTTAAATGCAAATGTCTGTATTGATAAGGAATTGCGGGGAAGTTAGTAGCGGGTTTGGAGTAAATTGGGTAAATTTACGGACAGGGAAAATGCGTTGCTAAAAATTTTTTGAAATTTGATTCTATGTTGGCATATCATTTCTATAGATATTACATTTATGCAATAACATATAAGGTAGAAGTATAATAAATGAAAAGGGTTTTGTTTTTGTAAAATTTAGTTATTAAACTTTATATTTAAACACTATGAATCGAATTTTCACTTCTTTGACAAAGTAATTCTCCTTGTTCTGAATTATTCAATTGTTTGCTGCATAATCTTATCTGTACAACTTCAAAATTCCACTTCATAAACCATTACGTAAATTCACTATTTACTGCATAACAGTTTCAAAGGAATGTACGTATATGAACGATAACTAAAGTAGTTACTTCATCTACTTCATTAAAAGATGTTTTCAAAACGTAAAACGAAATGAATCTTTGAAATAATAAATTAAAAATGTTAAATATTTTCACTAGTAGATAAAGTTTTTAATTATGGTATTGCGAAACTTGAATTTATTTTTACTAGATTGTTACAATTCCATAAATATTTTACTCTTGTTTTTAAGAAAATTATGCTAAAGAATGTTGAAAAAATTCCACTATTCCTTTGTGAATAAAAATTAATTAAATGAACATTAATTAAATTTTTTCGGAAAGGAAAATAATAATTAGAATAAAACAAGTAATGTATGAATTTATTTAAATCATCCATATTTATACATTTTTCTGGAACTAATAAAAAAATGTCAATTCGTTACTTAATACACATACAGAAAAAAACAAGCTCAAAAAAAATAGTATTTTTTACCACCGAACATCCGTAACATCCCGGAACAACTCCTCGTTCCCACAGCATCCCCCGACCCCTCTTTGCACCAGTCAGCGAATCATCTTGCGTTCTTTCGCGCCCCCAGAACTAAAAAAAAAAGAGAGAAGAACTATAGGGTCGTAAAGAGCCGAGTATATAGAATCCGAACAGGGCTAGGCGCATCGAGCGTATCCCGGCCGGCTGTAATCATAAAAATTGCAAAAATTCAGGTCGTCCCGCGGGAGGACAGGATGGCACGCACATCAAACTGCGACGCGATCGCGGTCTCTGAGGAAAATTGCTGCGGCTGGGTCGTTGCGTGCACGCCACTGCGTCCACGAGCCGGGCCGGCATTCTGGAGGAATATTTTTAATCGGACCCAGGCACGAGCGCTCGCAAGGTCGAGGCTTTTTTATGGCTGGCTAGGAGGGATCTTAGCGTGTGGAGGTTTGTTTAGGATGAATTATTGAGGGGGTTATTTTGAGGGAGAAGTGTTCACTGAATATTTTGACTAGGGAAGCGATAATGCGGCTTTACGGAGTTTACGAATTGTACGGGAAATGGTTTTTTTCCTTTTGGAAATGCTTATTGGAGGTGAAAATAGGAATTCCAATTTTACTTTTAAATATATTGAAAAAAGTTCCTAATATTATTTACGATAAAAGCGTTAAATAATTTTAAAAAACAATGAGGTATTTTATTTTAATCCCAATAATGCTGTTCATTTTTTAATCCAAAATAAAACATTGCGTCTTCCTACATTTTGCTTTTTCAAATCAGACAAAAAGCACCACTCGAGAAAAGCTTGTATCAAGAGGCGATAAGTTTGTAAGAAAGGTGCTCCACAAGGTGCACATACAGAGCGCACCTACATACACATTTTCCCTCCTCCCTGCTGCTTCTATTTCCTACCCCCGTTCCGAGTCATCCTTTTCCACTTGGAACGCTGCAGCGCGCGTGCGTCAAAAGTCGGCCAAATTGGCGGAACGAAAATTGGATTTACGCTTCGCGACGTGGTACAAAACCGTCCTGCCGCAAGCTGCCTTCCTTAAAGAGAATGGCTTCTCGAATATACCACGCGATTTCCGATTCACCATCGACCGCACCGGAATCATCATCAACATACGCGCGTCTCCCAATAAGATTGGGATTGACAATTTTTCCCGCTCGATGGGATTCAAAGCTGGCCTGGTGCAACGGCTAAATTTGCTTAGGGAAAGCTGCGGCTTGCAAGCCGTACATTTGCGCAGTTACCTTCAAACCCCTTGAGAGCAAGCTGATGGAATTGTTCTAGTGAGAATTCTGCATGTACGGTGCGAGCGCTCTCGCTTTATGCTTGGCGTAAAAGTGCGACGGCGCTGCTGTAAATTTTGTCGTTGTTGCGCTCTTTATTTTACCCGCGTGGCCGCCAAAGGAGCTTTCCAATTTTTATGAGGATTGGGCTATCTTGAGCTTTCTTTAAAGCTCGCTGCGCGCATGTTTATCTTTTCGTTTTAGGAAAGTTTGATCGGAAAAGTTTAGAGGGCATTTGTGAAAAGTGAGAGAATGTAACAGGTGATTGCGATTTGTGAGATAGGATGGTTGTTTTGAAAAGATAATTGGCATTTTTTTTTCTTTTTTTGTAAACTTTGATTGTTATTGAACAGTTGATGAAAAGTTTGAAGTTTAATCTTACATACTTTTTATCGATATATGAAGAACAAAAAAATAGCACTAAAATGATTACAAATTTGTTTTAGTGCAAATTATCTCTGTAACCGTATCATTAAAAGACAAAATATATATAATAAGAAAAATATGAGAACAGTTTATAGATTTATAGTTTTGATAGGAGGTTGTCTATTGAATATGTATATTATTTCTTAATAGATTTACCTAATCGTCCTTATTACATAAAGCATAAGAAAGATGGTCTAAAAATTTAATTAAAATTTGCACAGTTTGAAGAAAATAAAAAATATGTTTTAATAAAGTGTTCTGTTAGTCTTCAAAGACTTCTGCGTAAAGAAGTAAAAATGTATTGTTATCAAATTTAACTTTTAAGTAAGTCAAAACTTTCTTTTATAATCTTAAACCCTATTACTCTTTTCAAAGTTTATAAAATTTACCTATTAAAAAACCAAGTCCTATGCGAAACAAATGCAATGCTCACAAGGAACCCTACATCATCAAAATAAAGCGTAAGAGGTCTACCTCAACAGTTACTAAAAAAAAAAACTTATTTCACTGAAAAGCAGTTTTAAGTTTTAGTTGATTTTAAGATATAGAATCGTACAAAATATAAGAAAGAAGTTTTAATGTCTTTTGATATAGTTTCTTATACGAAATTGTATTGAATGTCTACAAAATATGTAAAAAAAATAAAGAAAAGTCTTGATTAATTTAAAAAACGCAAAGTATTTTCTATTTTATAATTTGTACTTATTTATATTTTTAATATAAATTTAAAAAAACAATAAAATTTATATAATTTTAAATTTAAAAATCAAGTGACCTAAAAGAGAAACACTTATAAAAATTAAAGGTTTTATAGGTCTACAGACGGTATTGCTGCATAACATCTTTTGAGATTCTTTGAGAGAATACAAGATCACCAAATAAAAGAGAAATGCAAGCTCTCGTAAAGAACTTTGCAATAAAATAAAATATCAAGCCTTCGAGAATAAATGTTGGCCAATGCCGCACTGCAGGTATTGACGAGAATAAAGCCAAAGTTGAAGCAGGGCGAATGACATTAATTGCCTGAGATAAAATACAAATTTATATATAATTATAATTTAATTGATAATTAATCTTATTTTTTCTTTATTGTTTCAGGTAAGTTTTATGTCCAACGTATTATAATACGGCTGCAATTCGACCACGCGTGTAATTGTTCGTAGTGAGTGAGCTTCGGAGGATTGGTATGTTTAATTTTTCGATAAATAATAGTAAATATAACAATAATACTTTATTATAAACCATGTCGAATTCTTGACGCGAAATCATCATCTTGAATATTATAAAACAGACATCACAATGAAAATGTTTCCAGCTTGAGAGTTGTTTTAGCCATTTCATTATTGAAGCTCAAGAGGGAGGGCGTTACGATAGAAGGGATGTGTATGGTTTGCATGCGACCTGACCAATCCCAAGGGGGCCGTGTAAGGTCAAAATCGTGTAATCACTATAATGCTTGCCATCAATGTAATTGTTCTTTTTCTTTTTCGAAGTATCTATAATTTTTATTTACTTAAAGCTTCAAATTGAATCAGATAAAGTTAATGTTGTAGATGAGCATTACTTTAAGCGCTATAAAAAATTAACTTCAAACGTATATAAAATATCAGGATCTTCGATTAATTATATTGCTGTCGCAACTTACCTATGTTTACTATTAATTTTAAGCCTGGGTCCAATCTAGACAGTTTGCAAAATTGTTAAAAACAAGTATAATAATATTTCGATTATTTTAATTTACTAATTACATTAATTTAATTTTTTAATTACATTATTTTTTATTGCGGTAAATTTTTCATTGATAAAAACTTAATCCAACTAAATTTCTTACAAAATATATTTGGTTGAGTCCCGATAGCTTTAGCTGTTTACAAATACAAACAATTCATCAAATCCTCTTTGTATACATAATATTTTATTCCAAAATTATTTGAGCAGCAAGAAATTTGAAGTAAAAATACAGTACTTAATTTTTTCGCTTAAACAACAAAAGCTGTATTGTCTTATGAAAAATAAAAAAAGTGTGGTGTGATTTTCAAACGGCTATTGCATAAAACCTTTTAAAAATATTTATAATATAAAAGTTCCATTTAAAAGTTCTTTTGTTTAATTTAAATTATATTACAAAATTTCAATTAATTTAACAGATGTAAATTTCTTTTGTACATTTATTAAACTACATTAACTTAAATAAAGCGATCAAAGGTATAGCCAATATCACGTTCATAGGCGCTATCGCGTAAGCTCCATCTCCACTTCCACCTTCATCTTTCTTTTCTACCTGTGCTACAAGAACCACGGAAGCTTTCGCTGGTAATTTAATACTCTTCGTTTCTACTGATGAACTGCAATAAAATATATGAATATTTAGTTATTATTTACTGTACCTTACCCTTCTAACGCCATAAAAATTCTTTAATAAAAAACGTACCCCCATGCAATTTTAGATCCTACACTCGAACATGCAATAGTTCCTTTACTACCGCCCGTATGAGTTGTTAGGTCCACCGTTTGTTCTTTATCATCGGAGAAATTGATTAGAAGAATGATGCTCTCTTCGTCAAGCTTGCGGACCACTGCCAAGATTTGTTCGGAATTCAAAACTTCGGTCTTCAATTCTCCATTTTTCAAAGTATTTGAATTATTCCTTAATGATGTCAGACTGCGATAAAGACTGTAATGCGATGCTGCATCTTTCTTTTGGTTTTCAAGATTTAAAGTTTTGTAATTTTGATGAACTGGTAGCCACGTTTTTTCACTTTTACTGAAACCTGTAAATAAAAATTGTATGAAGAAGTGGTATAATATTTAGTGGTATAATAGCTTTACTTTATAACAATTTTCAATTGTTGAAAGTTCGAAGTTGCTTTAATTTAATTATTAAAATAAATGTTATTTTCTGTTATATATATAAGTCGATCTTATTATCCCTAATTAGATAACATTTAAATAAAGGTTTTGAAAAACTGAAAAAAATTAAAAAATGTAAATTAAATTCAAAATTGATAGTCTACATATTAAGTTAAGTATCAATTTCAAAGTTTAGTATCAATTGCACAGCAACAGTAGTTTAGTGTGTAACATAAAAAAAAAATAGTTTTCTAACAAGAAAACAAACAAACGTTCCTTAGCTCGATAACAAGAAAACAAAGAACCGCAATCCAAACACAATTCCTCGCTCACCCCACCATCATCATTCACTCACCGGCATTCGTCGTAGCATCCCACTGGAAGGGCGTCCTATTGGGATCGCGCGAGCGCGACTTATAATGCTCCGGATCCGTATTGCAAGCTTGCGGATCCTGGGTGTCTTCCCAGCTGATGTCGTCCTTGTCCAGCATGGCGATTTCCTCGCCGTTGTAGGTGACCGCGACGCCCGGCAGTATCATAGCCAGCATCGTCATTTGGTCGGCCCTGTCGGGGAAGCGCGAGGCGGTGCGGGACCGATCGTGATTGCCCATCTGCGAAAGAGATGCGCGCGAGATGTTTCGTCTCGATCAGTGAGGCTTGTTATCTCGAGGCGCGATTACGCCCTAATGGATCTCTTATCGGGGAACGGTGCTTGGGAGTGGAGTGGAAGGATAATGGGATCTTTTGCTTGTTGTTTCCGTGGAACTGACTTTATGGGCTTGAGCTGACTGTACTTTGCTAAATAATTTGCTGGGTAGAAGAAGTGATTTCTCTTTGAGAGCCTGCCGTGTATCTCTGTTCTTGTATAATCGGGATTTTGTTTGGGACTCAAAAAGTAAGTGTTGTAAAAAATCATAGCTGGGCCCAGTTAGAGTTATGAACGAGTAAGTGTTTGTGAACAAATTAAAAATTCTTATTAGTTTTTGAGAAAACTTTGAGGAATTTACTATTATTTATAATTCTTTTATTGAGAAAAAATTTAGTTATTTTCATAGATTAAAGTTTTCTGAAAATCTTGATAAATTCTTAAATTCTTTTTACAAAATACAATTATTTTTTTGAGTTATAGAGAAAATTCTGACTAGTTGAGGACAAAATGATACGGTGGACTTTTAAAGTGGGTTTTCCTTGCAATTAACAAATATTTCTCTATAAAGCTGTCGCTTCTAATATTAATAAAATTATGTACTAGTTTATGAAACTAGTTGTGTACGTTTATCATATCATTTTCATGTACATCTCTGTTTACGTTGTATTAAATTGTTCCTGATCGAGAAAAAATAAATGTAACGTTTACTTACCACCCAATTAGCGGAACAACTTTCAGGAGTGTAATTCATCCACTCGTCGATGATTTCTTTGTAGTCAGTTGGTTTTGAGTCCTTATTAATACTCATAATAAAATTAAAATTAAAAGGTATTTGGGCTCCATAAGCGTAATACTTTGTAGTATTCGGCAAATTTGTGTAGGCCTCGGTCATCATAATCTGTAGAAGAACAATATGAGAATTATTTAGAAGATAGAACTAAAAAATCTACATAAATAAAGGTTCAAAAGATAAATCAAACCTTTTCATCCTCATTGTTATTGTTGGCCCATTCGTCCAGGATTTCTCTCCAGCTTTTAACCAGTTCGTAAGTGCGGGGATCGTCCTTTGTGTAAATGTGATCAAGATATTCATAATCTCTATCAGTAACTCCTTCTTTGTTTGTTCTGGGCTCGTCTGGTATATCATCATGCTCGTAAACGTGAGGGATGGCGTCCACTCGAAATCCGTCAATACCCTTGCCGAGCCAGAACTTAATAATTTCCTAAAAATCGAAATATTTATAGAATTATGTAGAATTTGTCTCATTTAAAAGTTAATAAATAATATAAGTTTGAAGATAAGCTATGTTTAAATAGAAGATTTTATTGATAGAATCAAAATAAAAGTGTTATTAATAAAAGAGAATCAGTCAAGAACAGTTATTATTAACTTATATGTTATCGAAACTCTTTATAAAACATTAATATTTATAAGTATTGATTGGTTACTTCATATCTGATTGGGTAAAAAGATAAATTCTTTTATTTTCTATTTGTTTTTTAAAGTATCTCAAACATAATTATAGTCAACTTGATCTCAGTTCACGCAACTGTCTTCTAATTTAATTAAAATATAATAATTTATATAATTTTAATGATTAAACAAGAAAAGTCTTAACTTACTTCCATTTCACTGCGGACATTCGGATTGGCGTAATTCAAATCTGGTTGCCGATACTCAAATTGATGGAAGTACCATAGACCCCTAGTGGCGTTGTATGTCCAAGCTGATCCACTAAACACACTTATCCAATTGTTTGGTGGATCTACATTCTCTTTTTGGCCTTTGCGCCAGATGTAATAATCTTTATATTTACCAACGCCTTGAAAACTTTTAACAAACCAGTCGTGTTTATCAGATGTATGATTCGGGACTAAATCCATAATTACCTAAATGTAAAAAATTTTCTTGATAATTATTTTAATTTTTTAAAAGGGCCTAATTTAAACTAAAAATTTTGTTCTTTACTTTAATGCCGAGTTCCTTAGCCTTTTTCGTCAGTGCTTCGAAATCTTCCATTGTGCCGTAGGCCTCGTCAATGTCACGAAAATCCGAGATGTCATATCCGAAATCTACCATCGGACTGGCGTATATCGGGGAAAGCCATATAGCTCCGATTCCCGAGTCCTTGAAATGCTGAAGCTTGCTCGTTATTCCTATGTACAAAGGAGGGTGGGAATTAGCGGTCAAAATCAAATATTATTCTCAAACAGTGAACTCGAGGGCACTTATTCAGAGGTAGGAGAGACGAAGGAGGAAAAAATGCGAAATAAAGTGAAATTCTTTATCGTAATAGATAACCGTTTGTTGTTAAAATTTTTTTAGTAAAATCTGGTTTAGGTTTTATATAATTAAAATAAACGTTAATAAAATTATTATAGATTTTGAAAATTTTAATTTTTAACTAGTATTGTAATAAACTATAAATTATCTTTGTTAAAGTTATTAATTATCAGCGTAGAACAATTGTATATCAAAACATGGAATCAGGAATCTAATCAAACATTATTGTAAAAATTATAGATAAGGAAGAATTAGAAAAAAATAGACGTTGATGAAATAATAAAAAAAATAAAAAAAATAGAAGTTTATAAAAATTTAACTATTGTTGTTATCGCTTATTTATTCAAATTTCCAAGTTTTATAAACTTAAAATTAGTAAATTATCATTTGATTTTCATACTAAATTAAGAAGATATTACATTTATATATTATTTATACATATACATTTCTAATGACTTTATTGAAGGCTTTCTAAAATGACCTAAATTTATGCAATATTTATGAAACTTCAAAACAAGAAATATTTTGCATAAAAATTGTCTTGTTTCAATAATTAAAACTGAGCTAAAATAAAATCCTTTTGAGTTTTAAGTTTACACGCTAATATTTTTATTAAAGTGAAAACGTTATTTGTGTATTTTTTAAAGTGCTTGGCGACTCTGTTAAATTTTTACGAATGAAATATCTTTATTTATAAAACTCTCTCTTTAGAACTATCTAAAATTTAATTCAAGTATGTAACATATTTATGTCGATTTAGTTTAAAAAGTAGATTTTATCATTACATTTGTGCAAAAAACGAATATAGCAATTTTTATGTAGCAAAAATCTGTTGACTTTCTATCAGTATTTTGTTATAATATATAACTAGCAAACTTATCAGCCTACCTCTCTATACCCGACTTACCCTAATAATTTTTTTAACTTTTGGTTCACATTTACAAACTTTAGGAATCATAACTACTTTAACTTAACTTCAACTTAACCTAATCGATATATTAATGAACTGAACACTTCCACATTGCATGCGGAATGAAAAAAATGTTAATTTGAATATTCACCTTGGAGATCACCAATCCCATCGTCATTGGCATCCATAAAACTCCGGGGATAAACTTGATAGAAAACTGTGTTTTTCCACCATCCTACGTTCTTGATTTCGCCGGCCGCAAGGCCGACGCAGAGCAAAAGGGTGATGCACCACCTCGAAGACCACATCTTTTACTACGACGCGGCCGCGTTATTCTCTAGCTTTATATACAATCAGGAAATTATAGCGAGTTAAAAAAGTATTGATATCGCTATCTATTAACGTTAAACGAAAAAATCGTTTTCCCAGCAATTGCTATAAACGATAGATGATGACGTTTTATTTGTGATTGCAGGTGACTTCCCTTGAATAGTATTTTCTTTCTTTATATATTAGAAAAATTAGATTCTATTTTTCGAAAGAGATAATGCTGCATTTTGCTTATATATTCAGAATCAAATTACAACTATCGTCGTTTGTATCTAAGAACACATGTAATTATTCTTTTTTTATACAAAGATATTTAAATTTCCTTCATGATGAATTTTAATGAAATTTTAAACGCGGCATATAAATAATTTTTCTCTCTACATTGAAAAATCACTATCAATTCACTAAAATCTGCAGCAAAATACTCTATCAAAATTCCAACAACCGTAAAATCTATTCATCGTAAAATGATATCAACAGCTCTTCTCCAAAGTTCCGAATCTGAATAACAATAAATTCACGCTCCTCTAACTATCGACCGGCGAAGAGATCCCAAACCTTCAGCCAGCAGCGCGGAAATCTAAATTCACGCAGCCAGCATCAGCGCGCTTACCGCCGATATAGAATTTCAAATAAGGCTGGTGCAACTGAATTTTAAAATATTCCCGCGACTCGTGAGATAAAAAGCCGGTGCGCGCGGTCATAAGTGATTTTTATAAGTCGGCATTTCGCACCGCACTGACGCTCGCTTCGCCGAAGGTGGCTTTGACTCATACGCTCACTCCTGCCGGTGACAATAGTAATGAGCGTGCGCGCGCGAAAAAAAAGCGGAGCGCTCGCGTGGAAAACAATCGCCTGCAGAGATGTCCTTGCTCTAGGCGCACGGTCAAAGTATGCACAGTTGCGAGCCCCGGCACGCATACGCCGAGAGAGCCGTTTCCACTCCTAATCTAATCGCTTGGATTGCGATTCTAATCGCCGGAAGATTACCTTAGGATTTCGAGGATCTGGCTCTCTGTGCACTTGGCTTCGGCACGCCATCGGTATTTGTGCAGCGCGCAGTTTGGAAATCTTTCGAAGGTGACACGCGCTCGTTGCATAAAGCAGCAATTGTTTCTTGGTTTTTATTTTTGTCTTGTCGTTGGAGGAATGTACATAAAAATTTGTTTCTGCTGACGAATGTTTGCAATGTCGTTTGGATGATGACTGATAACTGGGAGGGACAGTATCTATAATTGGATCGAAGCTAATTTATCATTTGTTATATTCAATAATTTACAAATTTCATAAATATCTTATGATTTTTGTACCATGGTATTAGCGGTAACCTTAAACATTTATGAGCTATGGATTAGTATTTTTGTAGCATGTGACACGAGAGAAACGTTATCGCACGTCTAGCAAACACAATTAATTGCAGAACAAAAGAAGATGAGCCATTTTGGCTATAATTAGTTTTGCTTTAATCAAACAAATTTGACGGAAGTTATTACGGATACGTCATAATTTTGCTTTTATATAACTTTAAATAAGTTTTAGCTATTACGTCAAACCTATATTTTTACAATTTGTAAAACATGTTGTTCAATCGGATTATTTCCTTTTTGTTAATGATTGCAAAAAATATATTAAACGTATATTTAATATGCAAAATATTTCTACTGGTCATTTGACAAACGTAAAGGTTGCTATTTGTTAAAACATATATTAGATACAATCAGAAGATAAAACAGAAATTCTTTATTTCTTGCAATTAGCTGACATTTGCATTGTTTGTACACTGACAATTCTTCGGATGCGGAAGTAGCATAAAGCCTTTACTCCGACACATCTGATTATTCTTTTGTTTTATCTCTTTTCTGTTTTGTTCTCAGTTTCTTTTCTGATTTCGCTCTTTTACACTGTTATCTAGCTTTCTTTCACTCTATTTCTCATTTCTATTTAATAATGCCTTACATTTTTTAAAATTAGATGATACAAGTCATGTGAAGTCGCAGTAGTTAAAAAAATTGTAGATCATACTGATTACTTTGATTATATATTTACCGTACTACACTTTTTGTTGTAAAGTCTAAGGATCTCATAAACTTATCCAATAATTTTTCATGTTATTACAATTTACTGAAAATATTGTCTGGTCAACAGAAAAGTGAATTATGTAACATTATGAAATTTATAAAATATATTTCTGGTCTCAGATTTGAGAGGATAGTGTATGCTCTTTCCCCTCAATAAAAATGATATCTCTATATACTTTGAATATCGATAAACGTATTTTTGAATAGTTTAAAGAAGAAAAAAATGAATTTTATTAGAAAAAAATTTTAGCCAAATACAGCTTTTAAATTTTCAATGCCTCTTAAAATATCTTAGATCGTCATTTTTAATCAATCAGATTCGTAAAACGAAGCTTAACGAACCAGTTAATACACTGAACGAATCTACTGCTATTGCCATTGCATATAAGACTTGCAGAAAAGTCATTTACAGTCACGAGCAAACGAAATAAACCAGTTTCGATGCCGTATATGTAAAGAAACTCGTTAGCTCCGATCAATTCTGACCAGCTAGGAAAAGGAATTTTAAAGTCTCGCCTCGGGTGTGTGAATTGCAGCAAAAAGCGCCAATTCAATTTAATTAAGTTTGGCACATAATATTTCGCAAATTCTTATTTCGATCTCAAAACAAATAAATTTTGACGTTATAATATTCATTTTTAAAAAGGTAGTTCGTTTAAGAAAATAAATTCGTAGTGATATTTTTTTTTTTTGTTTTTTAAAATAATGTTATTATTAATATACTCTTACCAGGAAACGTACTAAGGTCATATTAGAATAACCATTATCTACATTGTGGAATTAAAACTTTTTAGATTTGACTACACAGTATTTCAATCTACTTACAATGAAATAAATTGATAACAAAATAAAAAAGTATTTTTAACAAAGTTAAATATAATATTGAACTATAATGTTCATTAATACGTACTTATTGCACTGATAAAATAATTCATCTTTATTGAATTAAAATTACTCGCTTTGCAAAATATAATTTATTGTAAATTTGCTAAAATATAAATAATAAATAATAATAAATGAAGAAGTTATCGTTCGCTGGTCGTAATTATTTGGAGATAAGGAGAAAAAACTTTTCCTCTTTTTGAT